>JAVYIG010002984.1:0-125000 GCA_035222895.1 Strongylocentrotus droebachiensis
GGCCTGCTTGGCCCCCCATACTTTTTGACTCTACACTCAGTCAAAGTCCACGCCGCGCGACAGCAGCAGCACTGCACTTAACTCCGGGTAGCTCCACTGGCGCCGCATGCGTGCGGCGCCGGTGTTGGAGCTTCCCGGAGTTACACTGCACTGTGTGTAATGTATGTGTGTTGACTGAAGGCAGCTTGCGACTGAACTGTCAGTCCAATGATTTTCTTGTGAAAACTTTCCTTTAAGAAATGATGATTAAAATTCAGTAAACATGGCCGTAATAATCACAAAATAAGCTTTGATTTCATACCTCCATTCACGAAAACTACATACAAATCGCGGCAATCATGATGGAAATAGGTCTCTAAGTTTGGACGTGGACGGGAAGCCCGTGTATCTCTCTGGCTTTGTGCTTGTGCAGCTACTACAAAGGATATCCTATACAAAGACGCTTTACTCGGGTAATCCCGACCCTGTGCATCGTGCATTTAATACGCAACCTAATGTGAGTGGATGGTCATCGGTCGTGTGTCTACGGATGTAATGTTGAATATCCATGAGGTATCTCTGTCGTCACGCATATCATGCATTATGCATATCGCGTCTGTTTTCGCCCTGGACGTCGACACGGAGGAGGACCTCGGGCGAAGTATAGCCAATTCCACAGAGTAGACTCTCCCGCGGACGATGGCACCGGGCACGGGTACCCCGAGGGGAGGGTTCAGGAGGAGATAGCTGCACCAACTTCGGTCGGCGATCTCATTAAAAAACAATAGAATACAAAGGCTCGCGGAGACGTCGCGCCCCCCGCGGAGCCTTAGCGTATTACTTATATAGAAAGATAGATGTTTTTATTGTCTACATGTATGTCTCTTCACCAATTTCTTCATTTTTTAACAGACTGTGATTGTGAAATAGCACTTTGTTCTTATTTTTAAAAAGTGGCATATTTCGTTGAGCATGAGATATAAAGAGAGTGAAAGGGGTTGAGGGTAAAGAAGATGTGTGTTGAACTGGTAAAAAAGGATGAATTGATCAGTTGACTAAAAAGAAAACACGTAAACAAATTAAATTGGAAATCAAGTTTATTCATGAATCATTTTATGACAATTTTACATGATCAACAAGCTCATGATCCGAAAATTAAACAATTTACATTTTCAAAGTAACACACAAAATGAATGAAACAAAAATTGTTAATTTATTCAACTTCCATCATTCTTTAATTCTGAATGTTCATGTTTTTCATGATGTACGTATTAGGGGCATCTTCAAATACAAATAGCAATGATTGGATAAACTAAATTAATAATAGTAATAGTAAGTATAGTAAAAACATAAATATCATTCTTTTTGTTAAATCAATAAAACATATCAAAACATGACTTCTTTTTTTAAAACATTTCTATAAAAGACAATAATTATTATTGATAATAACATCATAATCTGAAAAAATACCCCGCCCCCCAAAAACAGATGACAGGCAGTCGGCATACATTGCAGAAATATAACATGTTCATAAGAGATAAACAAAACACAAACAACATACAAAATGGAAAATTTATGTTTAACATCAAAATTATCGGGGCTTAGCTGATAAACGCCAGAAATAAAATTTGATGTCTTTATAGCATCCCTCAGCCCTTTCGCCACCTTGATAGGGTTAAGAAGACAGTAGCATGTATTTTGAAAAAAAGGAACTAGAAAGAGAGTAGGGATCAAGGGGAGTGAAGAATATATATAGATGTTAGCACTAAAGAAAAAACATTTTTGAACAAGTTCAACTTTAAACCATTAATCAAACTGTTATTACACTATCCCACATAGATCTAGTTTATTTATTTTCATTTATCTCTCCACCCCTTGACACTGCCCCGCCCTCCCCTACCGTCTATATAAGCACCCCCCCCCCCCCCCCCCCCCCCCCCGGAGCTCCCTCCCCCTCCTATGTACATGAGCTACGGCGCACGCGGCATCGTTGCATCGTAATCAAACGCGCCCTCTATGCGCATTCGCGGTGTAACGTTGCATTTTTCTTCAACGTTGCAGAAATCGTACATTTCCCGAACTGACATACATACAGATGGAGAGCTCATGGTTGTCACATGCACACATGTGGCCTCTTGACCTCCCACTGAACTGGGTACGGTAAAAGCACGCGCGGTCACCAAACTGTAATTTATGCTGGTTTCAAACTCCACCCACATAGCTAGAGAACCTTCCTGATTGGTCACTAACTTGGATCAGCTCATTGCAGGATGTGTCTTAGGTGTGAGTGTTACACACTTCCACATAATTTCATATGGCAATGATACATGCAGGGAGCTCTCTCCCTGACCATGTGCAAACATTGCATTGCAAAGGCATATATAAACACGTCACAGATCAAGCTATCTTCACAGCGTAACTTTGCAAGGTTAATCATGATATCAGATTCAGATGAGGAATAATAAGACATTTTTTATGTTGTTTATTACTGGTCTCTGTTTATCAGGATGACCCAATTTGTGCCATAGTCCGGCTCGGAATGCTTAGCCCGACAGTCTGAAGACCAGCAGGCGTTCTGAGCTACATCACTATTACAAATACTGTATTTTCACTTTTTCAGATTATTATTAAACGGTTAAACGAAACCGCCCGAATACTTTTAACGGTTAAACGTTAAGCACAAAAACCGTAATAACTCGGGCTTAGTATGTATGTTATAACCAAAGAAGAAAAAAAGCCAGTCAGTCACTCAAGGGTGTCTGACAGTGAAGTCTAGCAAGCAAACAGGTTTCCTTGCATAATTTGAATATTAGGACACTGCTAACGTTTAAATTTCACAGATAGGACATACATGACATATTCATAACTCCTGGGTAGAGTGCGGCAAATGTAGATTAATGTCTTGCCAAAGGACATTAGTGCTGCGACAGGGATTTGAACCCTATACAACTTCACACAGGCACATTGCAGATTCTGTATCCAAGTTTTACCAATCAGTTCAATACCAGCTTTACACAAATCATGATCATTCTTAGAGCATCTATTACTTTAAAAGCTCCATGTATCTGACTGAATAATTTGGAAAGTCTTTTTTTAATGTCAATTAAGTCATTTTTTTTTGTTCACATTTTTATAGATTATTATTAAGAATTATGTTTTTAAACTTTGGTAATTGAACAAAGAAATATGTGTACGGTATATAAAATCCTAAGGCTACCAAACTTAGAAATGTATCTCTTGCACCCATATTGTTTGTATATTTTTAAAACCATTTTTGTGAAATTGAAGGAGAAGAAAGAAATACTTGTCATACACGCACATATGTATTTGAATTGATTGATGGATGAAAACCAATGTGTTATTCTTTCAGACCAATAGCATTGATACAACAGAGACACATGGAAGCTCTTCTACGCTGCCGTCTTCCAGCTCCCAGCCGTCTGTTTCACCGAACCAAAAGTCTCACTCATCATCAGTGAGTAGTGGATCTGTGGATAAGAGTAAATACGTATCTCCACCTCCGGCTTCATCGGGTGATCCAGCAAGCTTGCCAGGCACAGCAACAAAGCCACTTGAAGCTACCCAGGTAACTATCGTATAATGCATACATTTTCAAGAGGACAAGAGGGGGTACTTAATAGATTCAGGATGTATTCTGAATGGTGAATATGCTTTTATGTAATTGATAGTTTTCAGTAATCCTTAGTTTGGGAAAGAATAGTTTATATGTGTTTACTCTTATTATGGAGAGTCTTTTGAGATGTAATTTTATTGATATTTTACCAGTATGATCAAAGTATGTGGGAGACCGAGTACTTCACATGCGAATCTTCTGAAATTCCCTTAAATCATCACTTCTTTATCCGTGAAATTGCAATTTGTGGTGAGAGGGTTGATGCTTAGTTATCTTAGCTTTTAGATGGTATTATGGTGCATTAAATTTCTTCTTCTGGGACCCGTTTCACAAAGCCTTTTTTCAATGACAAATGACAAAAATCAGTGACAAATCTGTTGATAACCAATCAGAAACAAGGATTTCAGTAGCTTATAACAAAAACTGTCATTTGTCACTGAAGATAAGTTTTGTGAAATGCCCCCAGATGATGATAAATAAGCATCCATCTGTTTCTGTGGTCAATTTGTAGGAGAAGACAGTGCCATCGGGACTGCTGCCATCCGTTCCTAAAGAGATAGTTCCTGTAGATCTCCCGGTCGGTATGAGGGTTGAGGTGGTGGTTAGTGAAGTGGTGTCGCCCTCTATCTTCTGGATTCAACCAACACAATCTAGGATTGAAGCTCTGATGGAAGAGATCCGGTGAGATGTCAAGATTCATCGGAATCCAGTTTTGCTCATAGTTGCTACTCAGCATTCAAATTCACTCATATTTTGATCACTTCTTACTGGAACTGTTGAACATTTTCAAGTCTTTTCTTATGGTTGAATAGTACACCAATTAATTTCAGAATGTCAAAATAAGGAAAGATGAATGAGATTATGTCAAGCTAAGCAACTCTTATAAAGATATATTTCATTTACCCATTTGCCCAATGGATATAGAACTTTTTTTATATTTGTGTGTTTATTAAATTTTCAATCATATAAAAATTACATATTTACAAGTCATTGGTAATAATTAGACAAACAAACAAAAAAACAATATGTATAAGAACAAATAACAATAATGAAAGGACAAGAAAGTTATACAAAACCATTACAGTAAATTAGAACTTGATAAATGAATTGATTATCTGATTTCAACACCCATCTTTCAGGAAATATTACAGTAGTGTCGTGAAGCTGCCACCCCTTCAACCTAAGGTTGGAATGTACTGCTGCGCTTGCTTTACGAACGACGACTGCTGGTATCGAGCACGCATCATAGGTTTGTAAGATAGATAGCTTCTCTTCAGCTTAATTTCAATCCTCCCTGCTCCATACTCCTTAATCCATCCTTGTCCTCATCAGCTCGAGTTTGCCAAATATCCCTCTATTTTCAAACTCAAGATATTATACCAAAGCTCGACATTGTGTCTTCACCACAAAACTAGCTCGGACGGGCGCAAATTAACCTGCTATTTCCCAAATCTTCTGAGGATATTTTCTCGACCAAATATCCCGCTATTTGCAACTGCAGGCTGATGAAGATGCAAATTAATTGGTTATAGTTAAAATAGCGGGTTATTTCGCAAGCTGGAGCTGATGAAGACAGTCCTCATAGGTATATAAGTAGGATAAATAAAGTACATTGATGATGAATTGACAACTTTAAGTGGTTGTGGTTATTTTTCTTGAAAAGGTAGTAATTTTAACACCCCCTCCCCTTGTTTGTATAAAACCTAGATAAACATGTGTTAAATGAAGTGAACAGGTAATAACTTAATAGATCTTCTCCTCATTCCCAACACAAACAATAAAGCTTTATTCACACATGATGCCTCTAAAGTGTGCTTCACATCTCTGTACCTTAGAACACAGATCAAATGTATGCTTTGCTGCCTTTGTTGTACACAATTACTATTTTCACTTCCATAAACAAATATCTGCCACAGATTACTCCATCATGTATGAATGATGCTTTAGAACATTGCATGATTTATCTGAAAGAGATAACATTCTTCTTGATTTTTCCTCTCTAGCCATACACCTAAGTCCTACTTCAGTCTTGGAAGGAGTTGGTGTACATGTAGATGTGATTTACATTGATTACGGTAACAGGGAGCGCATCCCAGACTCCCGTCTCCGCCCTCTTCATCCTCGCTTCATGAGTGACTCCGCCCAGGCAGTCTGCTGCAAGCTAGCTAGAGTAAGTTAAAGTTATCACTTAAAATTAGCTTATCAGGCTTGATAATTACCAGATTTAAATCGGTTTCCCAATTTTTTTATTATTTTCCTGATTTTTTTTTTTCTTCCCGATTTTACCCTTTTTCCCTTATTTTCCCATTTTCCCAATTTTTTCCCCCCAATTTTCTATCTCAAAAGGGGGGGGGGGGTATTTTGTTTGATGCCATTTTTTTTTCCTGAATCCTTTTTTTATATTTATTTACTCAAGGTGGTTGGGGGAAAATAAAAACTTTTTTTTTTGTAGTGCTCACTATCACCCCTGTATTCGCTCATGCATTATGCATTTTAGAAGCCATCTGGAATAAGCTGGAATGTTTGTTATTTGCTATGGATCGCTAAAGACCAGTTATTTCATATATCTATATATTCCATATACCTATACAATTTGATTTGTTTATATGGTTCTGTGTCTTTAAACATGTACCTCTCTTGCTCCCCACCCCCTTCCTGAGGAAATTGGAATTAAAAAAACCAAACTATTAACCTATTAGCTGTGGCTTACCTTTTGAGTGTGAGGTGTGTTGTCTTTCAGTCTAACTGATATTTCTTGTGTCCGACATAGAAAGCAATATTGCAGTTACCTTGTAAATAACAAAGTGTGCATTCTTGTGGACTATGGGCGATGGCATAGAGAGCAGGCCTGATAATTACCCGATTTAAATCAGTTTCCCAATTTTATTTTATTTTCTGATTTTACCCTTATTTTCCTGATTTTACCCTTATTTTCCCTATTTTTCCCTATTTTTTCCCAATTTTCTTACTCAAAAGGGGGGAATGTTCTTAGATACCATTTTTTTCCCCTGGATCCTGTTTTAAATTTGTTTACTCAAGGGGACGGTGGTCAGGGGAAAAAAAAACCTTAGTGCTCACTATCACCCGTGAGAAAGTGACCTTGATATGGTGTAATAATGTTCAGATCCATTGATTTGATTTCACCAGAAAATTGTTTCAAGAACGGAAGGTGTTTTCCAGCTGGCGTTAATGAGCACCAATATAAAATCGCTTCTTGCAAGTGATGCGGGCAAAATAATCTTCTTGAGCAATGAAAGCGTAGGTATTTTGCTATACATGTTCTTTGGTCCACTGGAAATGGTTCTTGGAAGAAAAAAACGGGGTGGGGGGGGGTGGGTGCTTCATGCTACGATTGGACATGGTTCATGCTACGATTGGACATGTTTCACTTTAGTGTACGCATGTTACTAGGATTTCATGTTTATTTTGGAGCATTTTACTATCAGCACTTGGCTCATATTGCCCCATTTTCTTTTTGTATCTTGTAAATTTGTGATGATGAATCACATTCCTTTTAATAGGACTTTGGAAGTAAATCTAGGTTTTGCTGACATTTTGAGAACAGTGAATTTTAGTATGTTTTGTTTTGGGATTTACTGCTATATAATTTGCCCTGGTTGCAAAATACCCATTTTCATTATGTGAATAAAATATGTCTCTACTTCTGTTGCAATAGTCTTCTTTCACCATGGTAACCTGATAAACATTAAAACAATTCTGACCAAATTTGGTTCCACTATGGATTGGCAAGGAAGGATGAAATAAATATGATAGACTTGGGGTTCTTACAGTAAAAGTTAAGATTCTCTAAATTTTTTACGTTAAGCCTAGTCTCTTAGATGAGACTTAACCCTATGTTAACTGGGGGGGGGGGTCAATTTGACCCCGCTCCCTGTAGAAATTTCGCGACTACTCCGAAACCGCGGCAGATATAAAAAAAATCCTTTCACAACTTTTTTCTTTTGAGTCTTACGCATCTTTTAAAACGATTTTTTTTTTTAAAATCGGACGTATAGTTACAAAGTCATGTGACCTTTTGTCTTCGCATGTCAGCCCGAAAATCGCTCATTTTTGTGATTTGTGTACAAAACATATGGAAATGTCATTTTTCCTAAAAAGAGATAAAACATTGGTGATTTAGTCTTGTTTAAAGTTAAGGTGTTTGTTTTGGGGTCAAAATAGTTGGATTGTAGTTACAAATGAAATAAAACAACAAAAACAACAAAAACAATAAAATACATAAGTTAAAAAAACAATGAAATACAATGTTTTGTGTTGTATTATTATTCCAAATGGTCTAACAAATATATGTAGTGAAAAAGAATGCTTAAATATGAATAATGTATGATTGATTGGAAAAAATGTGAATTTTATTACCTTATTTGCATAAATTACGATAAATATGCAAATGAGTGAATTTTTCAAAAAATTGAAATTACCATAGTATTCTATACACTTGACTTGACATGTATGCAAATTTTCGCGGCGATCGGCAGTGAAACGGCTGAGATCTTAGGGGGGGGGGGGTCAAATTGACCCCCCCCCCCCCAAGTAAAAACCTGGTTTGAAATAGCCCAGTTAAAATAGGGTTAAAACATTAAGGTTCTTGGTCTGCTCACTTACCACAGTGCCATTATAATAATTTACCCAAGTCTTTGACATCCAAGATAGATTAAGAATCCACTTTTCAAGGAAATGAGCATATCAATTTCTCTACCTCATGGTCCGTTAGAAAATAATTATGCAGGTGTTAAATCTCCCCCTCCTACTTTCTCATTCATCTTTAGAGTCTTCTTGTCATATACATACATATCAATATTTATATAGCGCCTTTACATGAACATGCTCAAGGCGCTTTACATTAATAAATAAAACAGAATAATTATTTTGCTCTCCAAGGGCACACATGTATTCTACCTTTTGAATTCTTCCATTTTCCTTTAATTTTCTCTTTTGGGTGTTTGGATAACAGCATGAAGCTAACATACCATAGCAACTTGACTTGGAAACTACCTATTAATATTTATATCTGCTGTTGAATAACATTTTACGATGTTAGCTCTACTCACCAGTTAATATGGTTGATGTGTTCCTATGCAGACATTTATTATGGGTTTCAGTGTTCAATGATTTCAAATGCATGACATCTTAGTCTTTTTAAAACCGAGTAGCTTAAAAAAAAAAAACATTCAGGACAAATGAGATTTTATGTAATACATAATTTCATATGAATTTCATTTAAATACTAATCATTCCTATAAAACCCCTATTTGATAAATGAGGCTTAGAATTTTCTAAACAGATAAGACTACATTAGATCACCAAGCATCAGCCTAGATTTGTCCCGGACAGGTTTTTCCTGTCAATAAGTATTGCGAAGCCAATGTACAAAAGCTCATTTAGGATTTTTTTAAAACACCATTATAGGTAACAAAGAGTTATAACTTGAAACACCCATGACATTATTTCTTTGTATTGATAATGGGTAAAATATTTGAGCAGAACCCATAATAAAAGTGTTGCATGACATAAAAATTGAGCTTTATTGTGCAATTAGCATGGACATTATCTTGGATAACCCTTGTTCTAGCTCAAAAAGTACACAACTTGCAAAGAGAGACAGAGATAGTGAAGGTCATTTTCCAGTGGACCAAACCTGTATTACTAACATCACAATTTTCCAAGTCAGTTACAATGTTCTTAACATTTGTTCTCGCATGCTGAAATGTGTTCCTGTATTACTTCTAACTACCTCGAAATGTTGCTGCATGTTTGAAGGTTTTATGATCTATTTAATGTGTTCTTTGTTGTGTTCCTTTGGTTTGCATTGCCTCAAAGCGCACACCTTTATTATCCTTATTCATTCTTTATTGAAAAGGAAACGGGAACAATTTTGCCAATATTTTCAATATACTACAGTCAAACCTGCTTTAGTGACCACATTGTTTATTTCCCTTTAAAATGTTTTCTCATTGAAACATGTACCAAAGAAACCAGTCTACTAATACCACTTTTTGTGTTTCACTCGGTTGGGTGCTATAGACAGGTTTGAATGTACAAGTGAAGCAACAGTCCTTATAAATGTGATCAGTAGTCAGAATATTTTCCCCCTTCATATTTTGACTTTAATCATGTCCTCCTTTCCCATTTCTTCTTTTTTCCCCCATTTATTAGAAATGTTAGGGCCTACTCATGTCTTCCTTACATTTGTATTCCATTTTGTGCATGTTTTCTTGTGCCTTGCAGCTAGATGTTGTTAAATTATATCAGCAAATATATCTCATAACTTACGTTCCATATTCAAATTTAGATTATTGGAAAGCTTTATTGCATGATTTACTTAAAAGAATAATCAGGTTATCTCCCTAATATTCAGAATACATACAGAATTTTCTCAATACAAAGTCATTGAATGTGTGCATCATTTGTTTAAAGAGAAGGTTGAGTTCTGGAGAGAGGTGAAAAATAATTTGTGAGCGTTATCATTGTTATTATGCAAGTGTGGAAGAACATCAGAGAAAAAAATGTTCCCTGAAAAGCATGTCGCTCCAAATGCCTTTATATTCTAAATATGACAAGTAACAACTTAAAAATGAGGCCCGATCTGTATGCCACATATTTGTGTAGTCCCATATGCATCTTTCTGCGTACAGTGCTTACTTTTACCAAGACTAGTCCTTATCATTTTGATGATTCCAGAACCTTGCAGTACACACCAATACTTATATGCTACATGATCATTTTTTTTAATCGTTTCAACACCGTTTCTTTCACAATGCAATCGCATGACAAGAACTCAACTTTATCTTTAAGTACAGATGCCATTGATTCCATTTCTTACCTATTTAATAATTAATATATTTTCAAGAAGGTATGTATCTCAATCTCAATCAAAAGTAATGTTGTGTTTACTGGAGGAGTCACCATTTTGTTAAAATTTGGATTCTATTTTCTCATTCAGGTCAAGCCGACAGGGAAGGGGGTTAGCCACTGGACTACCGATGAAACAGAGTTCTTCACCCAATTGACGTTTGGACGTAAACTGACAGCCATAGTGGTTCGCCAGCCAGGCAGTAGTACCAGCAGCTTTGATCTACCGGCAGTGGACTTACTGTTTGATCACTACATCAATGAGAAGGAAACTGGACTAGTAAGGAATCGCTTTGTCACAATTGTTTTATTTTTTGTTAGCTGCTCGAGCAGAGGCCTCTATGACTGGTTTTCATCTTCTAGTATTCATTATTCTTTAGATTTGCTTGTGAAAACATGAAAGACAGCAAATGTAAATCTTTGAAATAAATCAGAGTTGTAGTATAGAACTTTCCCTGTTTACATAATGGTTTAAAATGTTAATATATCAATGGTGATTTGAAAGTGGAAGAATTAGAAGTCAAGAAATAATCAACAAGGACTTTTACTATCAGTATAAAGAGTGATCCAAATTTGCAGTGGGTTAAAGTTTCGATATTAAAGCTAAACGGTTCATGCTTTAATTGGTTTCGATTGGGGTTTTGTTACATTTAGGATTAGGTTCACGTTGAGTTAGGTTAGTGTTTAGTCCAGGGTTATATGTAAAAGTTCTTTGAATGTTAGACATTGACTGGGAGCAATGAAGCTGGTGCATATGACATACAATTAGTGGGACTCCCATTCCTTATTTGTTCCCTTTGTGGGACCATTTTATCTGTTGGTGATTCTAGTTGAAAATATTAATAATAATAATAATTATAGTGGGTTCTTGTATAGCACTCATGTTTGTCAGTTTTGACACTCCTGGCACTCCACAATTATTACCGCGGCTTTAGCACGGCTGCCATGATGGGGCTCTAGCATTTCCAGGAATGAATTCCTGCCAGTTACCCATTTACCTCGCCTGGGTGGAGTGTGGCAAATGGAAGATTTATGTTTTGCCACTTTGTTTTTCGAGCACTTTTTTCATAAGGGGACTATCTCAACAAGACCACCTTGATTCCATGTATAATGATTTGCATCGGTGCTGTATTTCTGATTTGTATGTGTATATGCTTTTATCAGAATTATTGAAATAAAAATGTACTTGAACTTGAAAAAAAAACTTGATCTTTCTTTTTTTATTACCAGGTGGATGTAAGCAAGTTGATGGTTAGTAAGAAGCGTGCATTACCAGACGATCAGTGTTCCACCACAGATTCCTACTACTCCCAGACAACACACACCACAGACAGTGATGTCTGCCAATCACCAAATGTTGCTGCCGCCACAGGTAAGATGAAGGAAGAGTTTGTACAAATACGCAGTTGTAAATTAGAAAAATTGATAATTGGTACATTATTAAAGATGTTTGCAAATGAGCCATTGTAGAATGGTGACTTGGTCATGAAAGCAATTTTTTCTTTAGTCCATACATGAGTATATGATAAATGGAAAAAGTGGGGGTTCCATTGAAGGAAGTATGTCCCATTTGCAGCCAACATCAAATTATGTCGAACTATGCAGTGTCCTAATATTCATATTATGCAAGGAAATCTGTTTACTTTCTAGACTTCACTGTCAGACACTATTGAGTGCCTGACTCAATACAGAAAAGGATACATGAGCATTTGTCTACGTCAATAACCCACTTCGTTTAATGGCCAAAATTAAACTGATTAAATCTTTGCGCAGCACTAAACGTACGACCAATCGGTACAAGATATTACTATATGGATTGCAATCACTAAAGCCGATTTGATTGAACAACTAATGGTTGTTATTTCCCCACTTACAGACATTTTCAAGTCCTTTCGTTTTGAGGGAAGTTCTAAATTAGTATTATCTTTCAGATGTCGTTGGAATTTAACCTCATCATATTTTAAACATAATAGTTAGTAGTTCTAATTTGCACCAAATGCAAATCTCATGAAAGCCACTGTGGAGTTCATTTAATTGGAATTTTCATGTGGCTATGACATCCTGAAAGAGGCCAGTTGGCTTGATAGAAGACAAGTAATTGATTGATGGTCTTTATTCCCTGGCTGACTATGTATAGTTAAGGATAAAAGTAATTTTTTTTTTAATGTAAGAAGATTGGACATCTGTAGTGGTGTATGCTTAATGAAATATAACCGTCCCAACATATTAAATGAAGACTGTCCTGCTAATAGAGTCTTGATTGAGTATAGGTGTATTGAAGTGGTGATTATGTCATGCAAATGAAAAATATAAAGAGTTTATAATGTTTTTACCATCTTTAATTTTTCTGAAGATGTCTCTCAGTCTGTGACACTTACTCCATCACAAGAACAAGGCAAGGACCAGGGACATGAAGCAGGACAGCAAGAAAGAAAAGAAAGCGGATCGTCTAGTGGTAAAAAGAAGAAGAAGAAGAAGACCAAGAGATCCAAGAGACACCATGATCCTGAGCTATCAACAGAAGACACTGATGTTCCATACGAAGAGGGCAGAGATGCTAGACAACTTGCCAAGGAGGAGCTGAGGAAGGAGAGTAGTACCTCCGATACACCTGTCTATGAGAGCGAGTACACCACGGAGAAGAGGGTTCCAGGTCTTTGCAGGACACCCGAGACCAGCTGTACTGATTCACCTGCAGGAAAGGCATCATCGGTTGTCATGACAAAAGGACAGACAACTCCCCTTGGACACCATGATAATGTGATGGATGGAGGGACACAGGAGATTGAGAAGGACAGTCACGATCAGCAGGTTAGCTGCGGGTCAGAGAGTGCAAGGAGCAATAGCCCTAATTCTACCAGCGGTGTGTCCTCAGCTAGGAGTTTAACCTTTGTGCCTCAGAAGAACCTCAGCGACACTTCCAGACCCGGTCTTATCACTCTCAATAAGCTGCAAGGAGAATCCAATATCCCCAGCTCTAAGCAAATGAACATTAAAAAAGGAAATGACAAACCATTAGTAGTTGAAACAGCCAAAGATCACAGCAATAAGACAGCAATGTGCATAGCTTCTTCTGCTGAAAATGACCATCTCACAGACCTAACCGATCAGTTCTTTACATGCGCTGAAGATGCGAGTGAGGCAGACAGCACGGATCGAGAAGTCGCCAAACCAAAGTCCGACGGTCATCCGCAATCGTCCCCTGCCATCTCCAAGGTGGATGTTATTGGTCAGAAGTATGTACCACAGAGAACTCTGCGAGATGGAGAGCAGATCCAGTTTGCCATGTCTCACGTTGTTTCTCCTCTAGATTTCTACATCCATCTTATCACACCAGATGCCCAGAAGATGGACTACCTGCTTGATGAACTCAACTCGGTCTACTCGGACATAGAGAGTGCGGGTGTTTACAGACCACCCATCTCCTGGCTGTCAATCAGAGCCGTCTGTTGTGGCAAGTTTGGTGAGGACAACAGGTGGTACAGAGGTGTGGTGAAGGACATCAAGGGTGTGAGGGGAGTAGACGATGGAAGACATGGACTGGTCAAGTATGTAGACTTTGGTAATGAGGAATGGATTCCAGAAAGCGCGTTGTATCCTCTAGAGAATTACTTCTGCAGCCTTGCTCCTCTGGCTTTCAAGTGTGGACTGGCAAGGATTAACCCTCCAATGACTGATGGAACGGAACAGACCAGCAAAGACAACAAAGGTAATGGCTCAAGATGTATTGGTGTTACATCCAATACAAATATAGGTATAAACATGATTTTGCCTGCTGAGAGCTGAAAGGGAATTAAAGCCCCAAGTAGTGCTACTTACAGCTACTTGCGCCCTCTTTATAGCAAACAAGGCCTAATTGGTGACCGCTGGTCCCCCATGAGTTTTTTTTCTTATGTTAATTGAGAGCTAATTTAATGATATAACCACCTGTCAGTGACCTTGCAGGGTGGTCTAATCCTTCCTGTAAACTAGTACAGATGGGGCTTTAAAGGAAAGTCATGTGTAAATGTTGTTGTTTTTATTGGAATGACTTTTTGTAGATGAGAGTTCTACCGACTGTGCATCTGATGAAGAGACTTCGGCAAAGATACATACAACTTTCTCAAGTTAGCTCATTGATGGCTGACAGATGATGTCACAAGGGGAATGAGATCTGGAGGTTTTTGGGGTGGAGTTTAGCAAGTTTAAAAAACAAATATTTAATCAAATATTTGAACATATATGAAACGAATTCAGAAGTTTACATATCAAAATATGAGATGTATGCAGGACTGCACACCAACAGGAATACACTTGTATTTCGATGTCATGGGCCCTTCAATTCCTTGAAATGCTGGAGCGCTGTGATGGTAGCTGCTGTAGGCTAAAGCCGGGGTAATAATTAGTGCGCCTCAGAATAAAATTTCTAGATAGACTGCGCTATAGAAATGCCTATTATTATTATTTGTCATCATGATGACAGGTATATCTGATGATTTTTGGGATGATTTGATTGTACAGGTACCTCAGCCAAGTGGTCAGAGGATTGCAAACGATCCCTGATTGATATGAGTGAGTTTGAGAAGCTGCTTACTGGACGGGTGATTCATGTAGGAGGCAAACACAAGTACGTAATCAAACTGGTGTGAAAGTCTTTGTTAATATTTGTTTTGTTTAATGGAAAGTACTCATATTTATAAATTGATGATGATGACGATGAAAGCGACAGTGACAACAATATCAACAACAATGATGATAAGATAACAACTAGACTATGTAGAACAGTAGAAGTTATCAAATATTTGGTCCCCTTCCCCCCCCCCCCCCCTCCTATTCTTGAATGAAATCCATGGTTGCCTGAAAGTGCAACCAGTGTTGATGTGGGAGAGAGTTTTATTCTGGGGTTTTCATAGTCCTTTCCACAGGTGGTCACTTGAAAACTGTTAAGTACTTTATGTTAAAGGTAAAGACCAGTAATGGTCATGCGATTGCATTGTGAAAGAAACGTTGTGGAATCGATCAGAAAAGGTTGATCATCTAGCATCTAGCATCTGCAAGGTTCTGGAATCATCAAAATGATAAGAAATTTGGCCCATTCTTCGTAAAGTTACAAGCACTATACACAGAAAGATGTATATGGGACTACCCTATCTCTCTCACCAGACCATGAGAGAAATAAATTTACCAAATATATGAATTAGTAGGCGGTTTCCCGGCAAATTTTTTATCATCATGTATTAGTCAAAACATATTCTTTCACATGATTGCTAATGAGAGCTTCCATTTCATTTTTTGAAATTGGGGCGTTGCCAATACTGGTCTTTACCTTTAAATCAGATTGTCAGTTTTGTTTCAGTGTTTATATTGTTGTATTTGGTGCCATATGAATACAAAAAATGTTATTGTTATTTCTGGGTTTTTATGCTCACATATGAAAGCAAATAAACTCTCTTAATGAAACCCCCTGAATGTCTATTACACCAGCTTGAAATTGATTGAACCAATGGTTCACTGTTTGATATTCTGTATAGGGATTGTACATGGCTTGAAGTGAGAGACAACACAGAGGGAGAAGGGGTGTGTCTAAACCAAAGACTTGTTGATCAAGGATTGGCTTCTTCATCTTACTACAAGAAGCAACCTCTTCAGGAACAGGGTAAGTTCTTTTGACTGAGGGTGCGTTTATCATCTTTTGCCTTTCAGAAACAGCATTTCTATACATACATATCGAACCCCACTATAGGAACGTGATTTGCGGGATGCCACGTTTATTTCGGCGTTTATAAAGGCCTTGTCTCTGCTCAACTACTTTGCGCCCTTGACCTGGGGAGCAGAGAGTTGCTCGGAGGTCAACTAGGGCACAGCACATGGCGCACTATTTCTCTGAACCGGAAATTAACCTGGGAAGGTCCGATATGTACGTGTGTTTCAACACAGCTTTGCGTTTATAATCTCTCAGAAACATGATTCTGGCTCATTCTCACATTCAAAACGCACTTTTTTTGGCATTTCAATATACCCATATATCTAAAGATGTTTGAAAACAGGCTTGCGTTTATCACCATGCAAATTTGCCTGAAATGCGTTCGAAAACGCTTATTTTAGGCCAGAAAAGGGATGAGAAATGCACCCTAAGCCATGGGCATCAAGTATCTGCTGTTGTTTTGCTGAGGCTGACGGTGCTTCAAGAATAACTGATGTAAATACTTTTGAATGTAGGAATGGAAGTAAGAAGATCTTGTACCTGTCAAGTTCTTGCCTGCACAGCTGATGAAATATTATTTTGCATTTGTTTGTTCAATATCTGACACCCACATTTACCATCTGTGGAAACAGTTCCTTCACAGAATATGAAGAGAGCAAATACATGTAATTCAGCCTCTAGAGGTAATCCAATCTTAAAGGCATCGTTTAACAATGTTAAATATGAGATGCATGGCCCTACGTGTTATCAGTGTCTGTGATATGGTGTAATAATGAAGCCCTAAAAAAGTTGCACTTCAAAATGATCATTAAAGGGATAGATGAGTTCTGTTTTCAGACCGCAAATGCCTTCAAAGTGCATGGTTATTACTCTTATTCTTATGTATGACATTTCTAGTGTCCTTTTAGAACCTAAAATTGCTATGAAGGTAATTTTAGACCCCAAAATGTGTGAAATTTAGCCAATACGAGCATACCAATTCAGCTCTACTTTAAAAAACACACGGTGAACGTTAATTAATTATTAAATTAAAAATAACAATACATGGGTCAGCTGGTTGTGCATAATATAAGCAACACGAAAATGCCAACAAAAAAGCCAACATCGGCATTGGCTGAAATACGACGTAAAAGCCGTTATTTCGTTTTTTTCAACGGTTTTTTCAAATTTTTCAAAATACCTAATATTTGTGGTGGTACACAAGTATTAGAAATCATTAAATTTCAGCCGTCTCTGAACCGATTTTGATCAAACAAAGATGATTTTGTCATTTAAATATTATGTTCTTTCAAATTTGACACTCAGTTTTTCATTATCTCACAACAAAATTATTTTGTGTAGCGCCCTCTGCAACAGAACTCAACTATCCCTTTAAGTGCTTCAAAAAAGTAAAAATCTTTGAGTGACCGGTTTTACCATACTCATTTCCCCCAATAGACTGTACTTATAAAAACCGTTGGGAAAACGAAACATGACAGGCGATCGGCTAGTGAAAGTCACGGGATTCCTGACTGACCTAAAGGTTTATAATTATGAATGCAGCATGAGCTAAATCCAGGATTATTTTAGAATCTGAGGCAAAGTTGCCCAATCCCTTTAAATTCTGAATGATTAAGATGATTCCAATTGTCTGTCTGCTAGATGCTATCCAGCACGAACCATCCCCCTCAGACTGCCCTGACCCTAAGGATGAGCCTGAAGGTGGACGAAGGCCAGGGATGACCGACACCACTGAGGGTCCATCCAAGGAAGAGGAAGTGATCATCGATCATTGGAATCCCATGGTACAACACTTCAGCTCAGAGACAAACAGCTATGGAGTAGACATGGATGATCCAGGAGTAGCTACCACTGGAATGAGTGAGGACCCCTTTTCTCCTCTGAGTCGGGCCTGATAATTACCCGATTTAAATCGGTTTCCCAATTATTATTTATTTTTTTATTTTTTTCCCAAATTTTTTTTTCTTCTCACAATTTTTAATTTCTTTTTTTTCTGATTTTATCCCTTTTTTCCTGATTTTCCCCTTATTTTCCCTTTTTTTTCCCAAATCATTTTTTTTTTTTTTTCTTAACCCTTACTGTACTGGGGGGGGGGGGCCTGGGAGGCCCCCCCCCTCGACATTTTCGGAGATTGCGCCGCAACCGCTTGGAATTTTGAATTGTCGTTTCATGACTTTTTTCCCTCAAGTCTTACGCACATTTTGATACCATTTTCGTCGAAATCGGATATACCTGTAAGGCGTTACATAACAATTAGTATGCGCATGTCATCAAAAAAAAAAAAAAAAATTACAAATCGTATCAAAATTTGCATAAATTATCATTATTAATTACATTAAAAGAACTTTTTTGTGTTAGAAAAGAAGTTTCATATGAATAATGAGTTTCAACATTCAAAAATTGGAGTTTGACACGTTTTCTGTAAAATGCATAAAATTAGCGCGTTTTGCATAATTAATTAGGCTAACGACAAAAATTTGCATATTTGGACAAAACTAATTATACCATCTTGTTCCTTACGTAAATATCTACAAACATGCAAATTTTCGTGTTCATCGGACAATCGACGGCCGAGATCATAGGGGGGGGGGGCCTCCCAGGCCCCCCCCCCCAGTCAGAGGGTGCTCAAAATAGCCCAGTACAGTAAGGGTTAAGGGGAGGGGTGTGGGTTTTTTTAATGCGCACTATCACCCCTTTCTACACTATCTTGTTTGATGTATTGGTCAACCCCTCCTTGGCAAAATTCTCTATTAGTGTTGACAGATTCACTAAACTTGGTATTTTGGCATACATTTTGCAAGACGTGAATTAGTGTTACATGAGCTGGACTTTCACAATTACAGGCCGTATCCATTGAATGCAGGAGTTTAAAGACTAGAAAATTGTGGGCAAAAAATTGCATTGGATGATTTGTTATACATTTACTTTGTCTTTTCATGAATATAACTACTCAGTAAAGTTTTTCAAAACTGAAGTGTCTGGTATTTTTTTTGTAGTTGTGTCTATGTTTGCCCAAAATATACAGTTTGAAAGACTTTAAGTCTGTTTCCATGTCAAATTTGCCCTTCAGCCTAGCAACATTAAGATCCCTAGACTCCAAACTGACTTTGTACAAGGAAAACTGATTTCTACATAAAAATTGATAGTATTTAAGTCTTTTTGTATATCAGTAGATCTGAAATATAAATATTCTTGTCTTCATGATATAAGTAGCATTATGAGCTCACATTCATGAAGTAAATAACTTTTCAGTCAGTATTTTGAAAACGGAATTGTAATCAGCTATTGTTCATTTTGAAGCCACATCAAAACCACAGGAAATTGTGTAGAGTGTTCGCCTGAAGGGAAAACAATCATGTAATACCAGTTGAAAGTGGTATCAGGACCTGTTTCATAAAACTGTTGCAAGCCACTGAAATCATGGCATCTGATTGGCTGAGATCAGAATTTGTCATAGAAATTTGCCGTTATTGATAAGAATTTTAATGTAACCGGTCCCAGTACCATCTTTATCCAGCATATAGTTTCTTTCTTAAATTGTCCATTACAGAATCTACCATTGAAGGGAGAGTGTGCAAATATTATGCAGCGGGAAGACGTTGCTATAAAGGAGTGACCTGTCCCTTTGAGCACCCAAGGCGTGGTAAGACAAGTTTGGAATGCAAGAGATGCATGAGATAATCAATAACATGCTTTGCTTTGGGTTTTGAAGTTTTTCAAATGCATGTATATATTTCTTATTATTAACCATGTCAGACATCTGAACAGTGGTTTTACAAAATCATATTACCCTTGTTGTAATCCTAAAAGAGCTAATCAGTCAATATAAGACCATATTACCCTCTCATGAAAAAGCCTATGGACTTTACGTGTTAAAAAAACACAGTAAATATAGTCTCATATTGACCGCACAATATTTTGTCATTTTCATTGCGCATCTATTATGCATATGAGAACATGCGCACTTTGCGCGCACTCTATTGTGACGTATTAATCACACCAAATTAGGCACACTGTTTGCAGTGTATCAACAATTTAGTCAAGCACTGGATGCACAGTGCTGGTTTGACAAATATTTTTCAGTTTTTTGAGATTGTCATGGTTGATTTATGTATTTGCTCTAGATGTCTGATTTAGATGACAATAAAAATATTGACTGGCTTAACTTTCGGGAGATACAACATATATTGCCCTCACACGACCCATATTGCCCTCGTCTTTTACTCGGGGCAATATGAGTCTAGTTTGGGTGATATGGTATCTCCCTCAAGGCTAGTTAATATTTTAGAAATATGCTTTGCTTTGGGTTTTGAAGTTTTCAAGTGCATGCCCATGTGTTCTCTGCCCTTTGCCTCCACTTTTGCCTGCACGTGTTGACTAACGTTTACGGTAACTTTATTTTCAAATGCAAGCATATATTTCCTTTTATTTTGACTTCCAAGATAATATCCCTGAGTAGCTAAAGTTAATTGTGAGATAATTTCACCAAATATTAAAGACAGTAAGACACTGGCAAGGCATGTGCCTATTAGTAGACTACATGTGTAAAAGTTATAATTGAGGAAAAAAATGTTGAGATTTTTTGCTTTGAGTCTAGGTATGTAATGAGTGAAGTCAATAAATTTGACACTCTTTTCAGTCACTTCAAGATATCCCCTAAAGATAAGTTTCTTATCTCCTGCTCAAACAAATTTCATAATATGTGATATTTGATATATGTGTTGTGTAGATGACTTCCATCGGCTTTGATCATGATAGCAAGGGTAGTGAAATGGGAAGGTTGTTTGAAAGAAAATTTCCTGTGGGGATGCTGAAAATTTAATTTGGTTTAAAAAAAAAGGGGGGGGGGCCTCGGTTATCTTTTTATAGTTTGTTCTTTGTAGATTTTTTTAAACAGTTTTGTTTAGTGAATAACATTTATTTCATGGAGTTATATTCAAAATCTATTCATCGCATGCTACATCTAACTTTTCTTTATACAGCTAGCACATTTCAAGACATTGACCAGCTATCCCCTCCCATCCTGCATGATTGGAATCACTCTACCTGTGACCCTCCCCATGTATTAATGCCCCCTCCTAGGCCCTGGCTACACCATTCCCCACCCTACCAGCACCAATCCCCTCCACCCTTCCCTCAGTCCCCTCCCTCTCACCACCATTTCCCTCCCTTCTATGACCACCCTTCTCCCCATTCCCCTCCCTCCTACCAGCAGTCCCCTCCCTCCCATCATTTCCCCCCTGTCTCCCATTATCTGCCCCCTCCCAGTCATAGGCTTACACGTAGGTCCCTGGACCCCAAACACCTCGATCACGATGTCCAACCTTTCATGTCTCCCCCTGACGCGAGCCATTACCTTTTACCTTGTCCACCTGTCTACCCCAGGGCCCCATCACCCCAAGGGTACCATTCCCAGACCACATTATCCTGGCTAAACTCTTTAAAAAGTCACCTCCCGATCAAAGATGATCTACCAGTGTTTCAGTTTGCTAGGGAGAAACCTAGGCATGTTGGGGGCAAGTGGTTTCTGATGCCTTCCAATAATAATAATAATAACAGTTTCCCACCTATGCTAACCCCTAGAAAGTATGTCTTTTCGTCTTACCCACAAGGGAGTTATTACCGTTCTGGCCCATCATACCACCTTTTCTAGAGAAAGCTAAGATAAGATATTAGAAAAACTTGTTTTCCTTTCCATTTTGTCCTTTAATGTTCAAAAACTGCAACATTATATAAAAGGGCGAGTTGCTGTTTGGTCTAAAACCAGTTCATCTACTACCCAATTAGTCTATTCCCATATGGTCTACACCCAGCCCGTCTATTATTCACATGGTCCAATAATCTTTTGGTCTTCTTACCATTTGGTCTAATGGCCGTTTATGGTAATAGTAATTGCGTCTAATTTCCACATGGTGTAATCTCTAATTAGCCTACTACCTATTTGGTCTATTGTTCATTTAGTCTAATAACCAGTTAGTCTAATTCCTAGTTTGTTTAATGCCCATTTTGTCTACCATCCATAGGTTCTAACAATCATTTGATGTTTATTAATATATGTGAGTGAATGATTATTATACCACATGGATAGTAGACAAAGTGGGCATGAGACAAACTGGAAATTAGGCTAAATAGGCAATAGAACAAATGGGTATAAGACTTATTGTAGATTAGACCAAATGGAAATTAGACCAAATCTCCATTAGACCAAATGATAAGTAGACCAAATGATTATAAAACCATGTGGATAGTAGACAGAATGGGTGTAGACCATATGGGAATAGACGGACTACTTGAGGACCAAACAGCAATAAACCTTTAAACATATTTTAGGGTACCAAAGAGATGTAGCTATGTTAAAAAATTGTTTGCAGGAACATGCATACTTCTTTAATGCTTCTTTATGATTTGACTTTAATTGTGGCGCAAAATTAATTTACAAATTTCACTTTTCTAATAAGCGATCATGCCAAACCATGAATTTGATTTGATCTGATAATATACACTTTTTGTGGGTGTTTCGTAAATATTCTGCCTTCAGCCTTGGCAAGAACTGGGGGGGGGGGGGGGGGGTACTCAAAACTGTCCTGGATGCAAGCAAGGTAGCACAACTCCCCTCCTAATACTCTGATGGGTTTCTTTTAGCTGTTCTGAGTACCAAAAAGGTTAGACCCCCCCCCCCCCCCCCCCATACTCCTCTAAAGGGGTCTCTCACAGCAGTCCAGTGTGCCAAATGAGTTGAAAAACGGACCAAAACACCTCTTCAAACCATCTCCCCCTACACCACCCCTCTCCTGTGTTACTCTCCTGGATGCCAGCAGGGTAGCAAGTTTGCAGTTTTGCTCCCAGTCTGGTATCCAGGTAATTGTTTTGTGTTGTGATTTGTGATTTTAACATTTTTTGCATGCTTTCTTTGCTTTGCTTTTTCTATTGCTGTGTAGCCAATAATGCAGCTGAATTGTTTTTGCTTAGTTTCTTGATATTTTTTCTTTTCTTGAACTGACTAAGGTGAATGAGTCGATAAATGCACCCATTAGACATACTAGTAAAATATAACTGTCTTGCTTTGGTGGTGTAATTAAATGCGTTGGAAAATTCATAATGGGATGCTTCAGAAATATCATTTGTATTTACCTTTTATATGTAGCTGTATCTCCTATAGTTGTTAGTGGAACCTGGTCACAAGAGAGGTTTATATTACATTTATCATCGATACTTTACCAAGACTGGGCCAAATTTCTTATTATTTTGATGATTCCAGAACCTTGCAGTACACACCAATACTTATATGCTAGATGATCAACCTTTTCTGATCGATTCCTCACCGTTTCTTTCACAATGCAATCGCATGACCATAACTCGACTTTATCTTTAAACTATGAAATAAATAAGTGCAACATGATTTCATTACAGGGCTTCAAGAGCAGACCGAAGTGTTCTGGTGCAATACATCCGTCAGCTTACCCAAGGCGGGTCACTGGGTAGCCTTAGAGGTCACTGCTGTACATACATCAATCCATTTCTGGGTTCAGCTCCCGTTTGGTCCTAAACCTATAGACCAGGCCCAGAGGGAATGGACCGGTTTGAACCAGGTACCTGAAGAGAGGAAGGAAGATGGCGAAACACTTACAGCTCTTCAAGAATCTATCAAGTATGTCATGAATGTGTTAGAAATTCCTTTATTGCTGTGAGCGCCAAAATCGGCTGCCAGACAGAGCCGAGATAAAAGTTGGAGCACCTTGAGCACCATGCAAGTGGGATATGTGCGCTATATAAATATCCAATATTATTATTATTACCGTATTTGCCGGCGATAAGGCCGCAGCGCCGCATAGGGCGCACCCCCAACTTTGACATTTCATAGAGGAAAAAAACGGGAAAAAGAGAGAGAAGAAAAAAACGGACCAAATAAAATAATTGTAATGTTCTTGTAGAACACTCTTTTTTTTGTACAAACTGATACCAAATTCATTAATATTCTAATAAATGTACAAGAAGTTTACCTAATGATCTTCATCGATTTTTAAGCTAGTACTGTATTGCACACAGATTTGGTATCCTGCAATACCCCTACCACGATGTGCGGTGTAATCTGGAATTGCGTTTTCAACCTAACCACCTTAGCACCTTCGTACGCTACCTTGCGTTGCGCGGCATCTGCTAGCTCCGTAAGTAACAGTCTGGGTCTATCCCTTCTTTTACTTTTTTGGCGATGCAATGGTATGAACCTAGATCTAGATCTAGCGGCAGATTTTATTAGAAAAATAAGTTATGCTTTTTTGTTGTTGTCTTCATGTCAACTATGCATCATAAAATTGTCGGTAAGTTGTGTGGAGTTATTCTAGAATTGTCCTGTACCATTGTCTAGTCATCCTAGTCCCATATGTTCAAATGGACGTGCTGTTTTGACCGCTGAATTTTGTTGTTGGAGCGTAAAGGCCACACCCCGACTTTTTGATATTTTTTCCTCCAAAAACACTGCTGCCTTATCGCTGGCAAATACGGTATATTATTGACAGTCAATTGGGAAAACATAGTTGGAAGAATAGTAAAAATTATATTTAAAATGGGTATCTCTAGTGAATGTATTGTTGGTAAATTGAAATGTGTGTAGATGAATAGTCAGTCAATGGTAGTTTCACTCATTAAGTATGAGTTGATTTTGGTATAACATGACATTTCCATAAACTCCAGCTCAAATTTATTCAGGCTAAGCATGTTACAGGGTAAATTGTTTAGAATTTTTATTTGCCAAGATTGAAGCATATTTTCCTAACATTTTATAAAGAACCGCTGCTTTGTCTCTTAGCGAATTTAGAAATGATTTACTCTTTTTAGCTAAGAATATTCTTTGTGGTGACAGAGTCTTCCAAGAGTATTCTCTGTAATAGTTAATTTTTATTTTATTCATCCCTGACAGTGCTATCTACAAGAAGTCGTACACACGTCGTGAGGACCTCTCTCTACTGGCGTTAGGAGAGATAGTATGTGCTCAGTTCAGTAAGGATGAGAGCTGGTACAGAGCAAGGGTTGTTGACGTAGATGCAGAGGCCAATACAGTACAGGTAAGAGGACATCGTCTCGGCATAGGTTGGCAGTCTGGGTGGACTTTGACTTTGTTATTGTTACAGCCAATATAATGAGGTTTCCTTTATGATGAATTGCAAGCCTGAACATACTGATACAGCATTTAAAGATAAAGTTGACTTCTGGTCATGCGATTGCATTGTGAAAAAAACATTGTGGAATCTATCAGAAATGGTTGATCATCTGTATACTGCAAGGTTCTGGAATAATCAAAATGATAAGAAATTTGGCCCAGTCTTGGTAAAGTTACAAGCACTGTACACAGAAAGATGTATATGGGACTAGTACACAAACCTGTGGCATAAAAATCAGGCCTCATTTTTAAGCTGTCATGTGTCATATTTAGAATACAGGTATGAAGGCATTTGAAGTGCCATGTTTTTCAGGTAACAAATTTTTATCTGATGTTCTTCCACACTTGCATAATAATAATGATAGCGCTCACAAATTATTTTTCACCTCTTCCCAGAACTCAACCTTCTCTTTAAAAGAGGGATAGATGTAGAAGAGAATTATATATTGAATTTTTTTAGGCAGAAAGTTGGATTCCACCACCTAATACCTTTTTCTTATGTTATGCCCTTTCATTTTCCTTTCTCCTTGAGTCCTTTGGCTTCATTTCTCATGGTTTCCTATCATGTTCCTCTTACTTGTTTTTAATTGGTCTCTCCCCTGCAATATACATTGACCTCGCCTGCCACCCCCTTTCAAAAAGTATGAGAACATCAGTGATAAAATGTCAGCTTTCAATCTCCACTCATCTCTTTCCAACCTCAGAGCCCCAATGGTCTTACCACACTCTCATGTTTTGATTTGTAGGTATTCTACGTAGACTATGGTAACTGTGAATGGGTGGTCAGATCTAAAGTTCGTCCTGCTATGCCTCAGTTTCTTCACCTACCGTTCCAAGCTGTAGAATGC
Source organism: Strongylocentrotus droebachiensis (assembly GCA_035222895.1). Classification (NCBI taxonomy): domain Eukaryota; kingdom Metazoa; phylum Echinodermata; class Echinoidea; order Camarodonta; family Strongylocentrotidae; genus Strongylocentrotus; species Strongylocentrotus droebachiensis. The sequence goes on from JAVYIG010002984.1 coordinate 26,172, forward strand.
TTCTTAGCAGGAATAGAACTCGTCAAACAGACTTCACCCAAGAATCAAGATCTCGACAGGTGAATTTCCTTCATTCTTAAAGTATACTTTGCAACAAAAGAGTGTATCACAATCCGTATTATTGCTAGCAAAATAATGAAGAAAATCACAATAAATTCAAGCATTCATCTCCATGTGATGAAATTCATTCAAATTAAAGCCTTTTTGTCGTTCTATTTAAACAAACAATTTCTCTTTACATTCACTTAATGAAAATGTTTCTGCTTGTAAACTTGTTTTCTTATTTTTATGCAAAATACATTAAACAGTACCTTTGGATTTATGAATAGAAGAAGTATCTTGTCATATCAGCTAACTTTGGGAGTAACGCCAATATGAATGCACTATAAAATCTTTTTATTTTTCTCTAAGGTTTTGTAGAATCAAACATGTTGTATTTGTTAAACCATTGAAATAATCATTTATCTTTCCTTTTTTCCTATTTTTGCAGAAAATTATTTGAAGAGTTGACAATGGACAAGATTCTTGTTGGACATGTGGTTTCAAGGTAAGACTTATTCCTCCTCCCCTCCCCTCCCCCCTCCCCTCCCCCCTCCATTAATCAATCAATATATAACGTGGATATGTAAATATTTTGCCCAAGATATATTCTCCCAAAGAGTATTTTCTTTTAAAACATTTTCAGTACATTTATATCATTTTTTGAACGAATCATTACATTAGTTTGTAGGCTATTTGCTGTTGGGTTCAAAAGAAAACAAATAATGAGTCTTTTGAAGATGTAGATTATAGTCCCTGAGTTCCTTTCTCAGTATAAAGGTATTGTGTGCATTGACTATATTAAACGTAATTGTATTTTTGTTCCGTTTAGTGATGGAGATATCCTTCATGTGGAACTCTATGACACGATCAGCTCCAAACACGTAAACATCGGAGATGCTCTGGTGAATGCTGGCTTTGCAAGACACACCAAGACCGTACCCCAGACAGCAGTGAGACGCACTCCTACAGTCAGTCCGCAGCGCCCGCGAATTCGCACGTATTTATACAAGTCGTATGCAAGCTATGTACGGTAAAAACGAACAATAAGCAGAAAACACTGGTACATGAAAATTATGATTGCATCAATGTTTCTCTATAGATTTTTTTCATTTATGTACCAATATAAAGAGGATAGACCAAATAATCCATCTTTACAAAACATCAAGATATTTTTTTAACGTTAACATGCTTTAAAAAGAGCATTTAAAACAGTCTAAAAAACACAGCAACTTAACGATATGCAGCATTAAAAAAATATATGAAAACGCTACTGCATCAACAAGTAATTTGGTTCATTGTGATGATAAATATACAAACTTTCAAACCATCACTGTTTCCTTTGTTTTAGTTCTTTATATCGGTCAGGAACACGGTAAATACAACACCATGTTCATTCCAACATATTCAACAGCGGTGACACAGCCGATATGCGTGGGTCATCAGAGTATGACGTCACCTGCCGACCGGGGGATACTACGTTATATCTAGGTTTGCGTCGATTGTCGATGTTCTGTGTCCGTGCGCTGTACATGAACACGCACGGAAGATAGGCGGTGATTAGGGATATTCACGTATTACTCTCGGGTGCGTAACCCCCGGACGTAGAGGTTTTGTACTGCCCCACATACTTATTATTGTGTATTATACTCATGCGCTACTTAATAATAGAAGTCTACAGAGAGTACAAGTTGGATGCGGATACGTACTCAAGTACAATCAAGTACACTATAGAATACCAGCTCTAGAATGAATAGGGGACAGTGGGGAGGGTTTAAGTGTCTTTATGTGCTATTTTTGGCCAGGCTTTGATATCATTTTAACAAAGAAGACACATTTTCTTTCTCAAATGTTTATTTGTGAAAATACAAACTTTCGGGGGGGGGGTGGGTTGGGGGATGCGATTGGCATTGGTATTGTGATTGAAAAAATGAAAATATGATTGTTCCCATCCCTGCTGATAAATTTCATGGTTTTATTACAGGCGGTTGGTTGTAAAAGTTATGAAATGTGTTTTTATTTAAATTGTAAACCATGGACTAATGAGAAGAGCCTTAAACATTAATTTATTTTGGTAATCCCCAGGCATTCTTTGATGGTAATATTTTATTTAATGGTTCTTTTGTCAATTTATGTAACTCCAGTTCATGTGTATTTTTAGAAATAAAATAATTACAAAATTCTTTCCCTTATTTGCTTTTCTGTTTGATTTTGTTTTATAGTGACCTGCAAAATATATATCTGATCATTTGTTTTCTGTTTTTGTTTATATGGTAATGACCATCGGATATAAATTTTAATGTGTGGTGGTTTGAAAGGGTGCAAATGAAATTAATAATATTCTAATTTTCACCTTCAACATCATTATCACAATCATCAAAGTCATCATCGCCATCACAATCATTATTATCATCACCACCATCATGATCACCACTATTAGCATCACCATCATCATAATCACCGTCACCATGATCATCGCCATCACCATCATCATAATCACCATCAGCATTATCACCATAGCCATCACGATCATCATCATCATCATCATAATCACTGTCAGCATTATCACCATAGCCATCACCATCATCACAGTCAGCATTATCACCATTGCCATCATGATCATCGCCATCATCATAATCACCGTCAGCATTATCACCATACATGTAGCCATCATGATCATCGCCATCACCGTCATCACCATAGCCATCATGATCATCGCCATCGTCATCGTAATCACCGTCATCATTATCACCATAGCCGGTTAAACAAAAAATATATTATTAACACTACTACTAATGATAAATAATTATAAATGAAATAGGACTAGGAATAACATTTCCATTTTATAATATTCATATTTTATTTATAAACTGACTTTGACATGTATGTTGAGAACTTGAGACCATTACTTGCATAAAATATGTCGCTGAGAATAAAAGTATTATCAGAGTAAAACATGTTTAAATTGTATAACGGTGACAGTTCAATCAGTTTTTTATTATAATAAATGCTTTGTTCATGTAGAGCTCCGGAATCCCACCTTCGAAGTATCAGAGATACAAAAATGTAATCACTTGAAATGGATTTTCCTTTTACTGATAGAATAAGCTGAACAAAATCCTTCTCGTCCTTCTCCCAAACTCCCCTTTCAAGATTGTTTGTTCCTATGTGAAGTCCAGCAAATGCTGATCCAGGAATGCAATGGAGACTGATGTGTGAAGTCTGTGTCTTAGAAGATTTGTTGTCAATGTTCCGCAAGTTTCGATGGTTGAGTACATCTGTCAGAAAAACAACATCTACATCTACATCTAAGGTGGTACTGGACAGGACCAATTGGTATATATGTCCAGACTTCCGTGGCATCGCAAACTGTCAACAAACATCACAACTGAGGGTGCAGAGTTCAAAAGTAAAAATAAAAAGGTGCTCATAAAAATACAGTGGGTTGCAGACATCATCTAATTTTTAGATGAAGTAGAGCCACATCAACGCTCTAGCCCGCCTGTGTACAGCTGCGCTGAGTGGTCAATCTGCATGTAGCTCCAAACTTTGGTATGGAAAGACTTGGCCAATGTTGACTCTTTGATGATGGTGGCTGGTAGTTGATTCCATTGCGTAATGGTACGAGGATTTAGAAGCTGTTCTTGTATGCTTCGTTCCCTGCAAATGACAAAAGATAAAAAGGAATATAAAATGGCTTAGTTCAGGTATGGGGATTCAAAAGATCTGATCAAAGTAGCTAGCCATTTATGGTAGACAAAACCCGCTCGCATTCAAATTAAATTTTTGTAATGAAAACAAATTACAGGTGTGAAATTCATGAAATTTTCCCTTCATTTTTCCACATGTGCACAAGTTAAAATGTAAGTGTTTAACTTTGGATTTTTGTTATAATTCTGCTTTGTTCACATTACTCGCACAAGGGAAATGCTGCTTATTTCTATGGCTGGTTGTAAAGTTCGAGTTGACCAGAACCAAAACAAAAGGCACAACCAAAGTTTGAGAATCCCTAAATTAATAATATAATTATCTGAGTCTGACCAGACGCCAGAGTCACTGTTTAACTCTCACAGTTGACTGTTAAATTCGTGTCAAAATAAAATGGATTAAGCATAAATATTATCAAGAAATCTTGCTAATTTAATGGGATAATACATGATGTAATTGTAAGTCGAGGGCCCCAGATCAAATATGGCTGTTTTATGTCGGATCGGTACAGAAAAGGCTATGTATGGGACCGGTACGCGGTCACGGTGATGACTACGAAAGTGCGGCCATGTTGGCCAAACGTACACTTTTCGCGCCATATCGGCAAAAATGAGTGTTTTTAACGTAGCCGTCACACAACTTCCGGTTGAAAATCGAAAAATGTGTAACTTTCATGGCCATAAAAGCTAATAAAATACATCGTGCATCAATCGAACTCAGCACTTTTTCACTTCTGCCAACATTGTTTTTGTGAAAAATCGAAGAATTGGGGAAAAACATCTCTTATATCGGTCAGGAACACGCTAAATGCAAGATAATGTCAGAATACCTCCTACGAAAGAAGGAAAATATGGACACATTTCAATGACTATTTACAATTACTCAGATGCGGTAAAATTAGGAAAATTTCATATCAAAATACGTAGAAAAGTATGGAGATACACTTACCCCAACATGCTACGCAGCACAGTGAAAGGCAAAGCAGCTGTGATAAAGTTTGTTGACCTGTGCAAAAGTCTCACGAAATCTCGCAAATCGCGGGACACGAAATACGACGGTTTCTCGCACTTCCGGGTGCTGTATAAATTTGGTCATTCTGCCTAATTATCGCGGGCGTTGCGGACTGACTGCCTAGGCAAGACACGACTGGATAGTAAACCAATGCCCTGGTGTTTGACTTCTAACATTCAACCATTTGTCTATCATCTTGGTCTTTATGTATTGAGGAATGGAGTTGGGTTTTATTCCTTGAACAATAAGTCATCTTTACGCCTTTTTGTATTCACCAAATCAGCGTGAAATCATGTCAGTGTTGACAGTATGTGGTCCATGCCATGTGTCCGGATTTACAGGTTAACAGGGTTGGCCAGTGCAATTATTATTTTTATTTTGTTTAAACCCTGATGCTTCTTCAAAGTTTCCTGTAAGTAAACCTCATGTCCATGCTGGTTGACTAATAATTGAACATATTTGCCGAAAGAAAACATGACATTTTACAAATGACATCTAGTCATTGGAGGCAGAAAGGCGTTCAATCATATCATTTCACACAGAGGTGGTGCCCCTTTGGATCCAAACAGACGATATGTTAAAAAAATAGATTTTTATTACCAGTAGTAATAATCTGCAAGAGAGATTGTGAAAAGGCTGAATATGCCAAATGACCATAGCATCCAGTTGAGTCAACTGAAGATTACTGGGGTTAAGTGTCATATTACCGACGATAGAATAGTTTGGTACGTAGGCAAGATTTCTTTCTCAGTCTTGATAAACATATGCTGTACATGTATATCAGTGAGGTAAACTTTAGATTAATGTAAGTGAGCTTCAAAGCCAATAGCTGTTATTTCCCATTCTCTTGCCCGAGCCTTGTGTACACCAGAAATATAAATAACAGTAGTGTAGCATATGTATATGCAACCAGTTGTATAAGCATATATTGTTTAGGATTGCCAGAATCTTCCAAAATCAAAACATAGAGATGTTATACTTATGGCAAAATGCTAACACCTTGAGTGCTAAAGTTGTAAATGTATGATTTAATTCTCTTGTAGCTTAGGTAACACCTGGAAATGGAATGGATACCTGAGCTTTTAGATACCCTGTAAAAATAGTTAGTTCAGAGATCTATTTTGTTTTATTAATATGTTTCACATTGCAAAAGTTAACTCGTCGCAGCTGAATTTTGAATTTTATTTGCCAAATGTAATGCATAATGTTTTCCTCAGTATTATAATTTTGTTATTGTTCTTTTGTTCAGCGAGCCATGCTGTTAGAAAGCATTGGTCAGTTGCTTTCAGAGATTTGTGTTCTTGTAAATGAAAAAAGTTTGATGTATGTTATTAGACATGAAATTTCTCATGCCACTAGAGTACTTGCCTATAACTAAGAGTAAGAGGCTGGAAGATACGAGTTGACGATCACTGCCAAAAAGATGTCGTCCATGTTGTATCTTAAGAAGACAAAAGGTAATCAAATGTTGGTTTTATCTTCCCAGGAATTTGTTTAGTGTAAATAGTTGAAAGATAGTTGGATATTTTGCTTGTTTGTTTTTGTTATGTTGGATTATTCCACTATTCCTCTTGAATTGTCAGGTGCTTATTTAATACACCTGGATCAAGAGGTAAATAAGCTTGATTATGCAATAAGTACCTACCAAGATTAGGTCTTCTGAACTCAACCAAACAAAATGAACCTCTTTAAATAGTGGATTGTTCAATGTACAGAGCAAATCAACTTCAGAAAAAACAGGTGTGTGACATTCAGAAATGATATATTTTTGAAGATAATTATGAGCAAGGGCATGTAAGGAATCACCATTACAGTGTACTGTGATTCAGTGATGGTATCATTCAGATGATATTATATTTTGCTTAGCTAAATATGTTTTAAACGTAATGATATGTATTAGGATACATATTTGTTTCTTTTACTTTGAATTCATGTAACATTTGACATGATGCACTGCCTTCCTCAACTACAATAAGTTTACTGTTTGGAAGTACAGCTTTAGTATATTGTAGAGATGTGGTCGATATTGAAAGCTTTCAATATCAATATGTATGGACATATTGGTCTGTATGAAATGATTTTTGTTTTTTTCTTATTACATACCAAAAATTTGTGGTGTCTATGCTCAGTATGATTGTGTTTAATAGCATTATGGCGATCATGCACATTAAATCACTGTATGAAATATCAGTGTTTGGATAAAAACAATGGGCATGATATTGTTCAGTAGTATCTAATGATTTTGATAATTTGTTCCTCAGATAGGTTTTGAAATTCTATAGTCTCAAGTCTCACTTATAATAGTCAATTAGTATTTTGATTGTCTTTGGTCGTTTAGATGTATCAAGGAATACTCACTTTAACCAACAACTGTGACCAATACTTTGTATTACCTATAAAGTAGCATATTGCTTTTCATTTACATGTTGTATGTGAAATATACCCTTGGATATGCATTAGGTATGTAAGCTGTCTTCCTGAAGTTTTAAGACCTTATATAAATGTGTAAGTAAACATAAAGAAATGTTAATTTGTTTTAAATGTCAAATGAAAAGTTGATCTTATTCATTGTTGTTGGTGTTTTTCTAGTAAATGTTCATCATGAAAACAATGATCTTTCACATGTACTCTATTTTTATCTTTGTTCAAAAGAGACAAAAAGCCAAAGTGGTGCTCTTTATTAAACATATATTTTGTTTAGTTTCTAATAAAGTGTCAAAAATGTTTTACTTTCGTTGTTCACAACAGTAGGCATTGCATTGATTTAGATTTGAGAAAGTAAACCAGATGGGACATACCAGATAGTCTCAACATGTGGAGAAGGGAGAGAGATGGTGGTTGGTAGAGGGGAAAGGAAGAGAGATGGTAGGGAGAAAGAGAGGGGGAAGAGATATTATGTTGGGTAGAGGGGAATGATGAGGGATAATGATTGGTGGATGGGGACTATGAGGAGGGGGAAGAGAGTAGGGAGAGTGAGAGAAGGTGAGAGCCGATGTTGGAGAGAGGGGTATTGATTGGTGGATGGGAGAGAAGGGTAAAGAGGGGGAGAGAGATGATGTCGAATAGCTAGAGGGGATAGGACAAGGGGCATTGATTGGTGGATGGGGGAATAGGGTAGGGAGGAGGAGAGATAAACAAGGAGAGACAGAGAGGTATATGTCTATATAGGAAATGATCCTATAGATAGAAACTGTTATATAAGATGAGGACTAGAGGCAAAAACAATTTTTTGGGAATGCACATACAGGCATAGAAAATGTTTCTTCCTTCTATAACCTTTCCTTATGTGATTCTTTGTTTCTTCCTCTTGTAAACTTTCCTCATGTTATCCTCTGTTTCTTCATTCTATAACCTTTTTCTTATGATATCCTGTTTTACTTCCTTCTATCACCTTTTCTTATGTTATACTTTGTGTTACTTCTATAACCTGTACTTATGTTGTCATTTGTTTCTTCCTTTTATAATTTTTTCTGATGTTATCCTTTGTTTCTCCCTTCTATAACCTTCTTTTATGTTATCCTTTGTTTCTTCCTTCTATAACCTTTCCTTACGTTATCCTTTGTTTCTTCCTTCTATAACCTATCCTTATATTATCACTTGTTTCTTCCTTATACCACCATTTTCCTATGTTAATCTTTGTTCCTTCCTTTAGTTCTATCACCTTTTTTTTATGTTATCCTTTATTTCTTTCTTCTATAACCTTTCTTTATGTTATCCTGTCTTACTTCCTTCTACTGTATAACCTTTTCTTATGTAATCCTTTTTTACTTTCTTCTATAACCTTTACTTACGTTGTCATTTGTTTCTTCCTTCTATAAGTTATCCTTCGTTTATCACTTCTATAACCTATCCTTATGGTATCACTTGTTTCTTTCTTCTACCACCTTTTCCTATGTTATTCTTTGTTTCTTCCTTCTATAACCTTTCCTTATGTTATCCTTTGTTTCTTCCTTCTGTAACCTATCCTCATGTTATCCTTAATTGTTTCTTCCTTCTACCACATTTTCCTATGATATATTCCTTCTATAACCTATTCTTATGACATCCTTTGTTTCTTCTATCTATAATCTATCTTCATGTTATCCTTTGTTTCTTTCTTCTACCACATTATCCTATGTTATATTCCTTACATAACCTTCTCTTATATCATCCTTTGTTTCTTCCTTCTATACTATCCAAGATGTTATCCAACTTTTCTTCCTTCTATAACCTTTCCTTATGTTATTCTTTGTTTCTTCATTCCACATGTATAACTTTTTTCTAATCTGTTTTACTTCCTTCTATAACCTTTCCTTATGTTATCCTTTTTTTTACTTCCTTCTATAACCTTTACTTATGTTGTCATTTGTTTCTTCCTTTTATAACATTTTCTGATGTTATCAGTTGTTTCTTCCTTCTACAACCTTCATTTATGTTATCATTTGTTTCTTCCTTCTATCGGGCCTTCTATAACCTTTTCTCCTATGTTATTCTTTGTTTTTATTATTCTGTTATTTTATCTTCCTATCTTTCCTAACGCTATCCTTTGTTTCTTTCTTCCATAACCTTTTCTTATGTTATTCTTTGTTTGTATCAATATATTTTTCTCTTCCTCTCTTTCCTTATGCTATCTTTTGTTTATTCCTTTTATCACCTTCTCTTATGTTATAATTTCTTTTTATCATTCTATCATTTCTCTTCCTGTCTTTCCTTATATCATTCTCTGTTTTGTGTATTCTTGTTCTTTAATCTTTTTCTCTCTTTCATTAATACTTTCCCGCCAAAACACACTCACTTCCGGTTGAAGATCGCTTCCTGGCACGGTTTGGGTTCACACTGGACGCTAGATCGGTCTGGATCGGTCTCTAGGGCACAAGTAATTTTGCTCCCGTCATAAAATGTCTAGCTTTTCAGCGATGCACTCCTTCTTGTAATTGCAAATGGCCTTTGACAAAGGTCTTAAGTTTTCTTCCTTGAAGTAATAATTGACCCATCCATTAAGTTCAGTTGCCAAACTTCGTTCAAACAAGGACATCATACTCGAATATGTACATGTATCCCTGTGTAAATTAGTGAGGAATAACCTGCATTAGGTCTACACTACTTTTTTTTTTTAATGGTCAGTTTTTATTCTTTTCTCTTTTGAAACAAATTATAATCATAGTACAAATTACAATCATCATATGTAACGCTCACTGCAAATGTAATGACATTATAAATCAGTATAAATGTTGGTCTTACAAACGGCTTCAAAGGAAACTTACATAGTTAGCTCCTCATATTCGACACAAAAATTCACATTTTCAAAGAAAACATAATTATGCAGTTGTATAATTTTTGTTTTAACAATATAGCAACTTATACTTCTTTTATACTGTTGTCCTGAGAGAAAAGTTTTCTCTTTTCGTTAACCCTACCCGACCTCTCCCTTATCCCCCTCCCTCCCCCCCCCCCCCCCCTCTTAACCGGTGGACGACTGGCTCTGGGTTCCAATTGTTTGTCTAATACTCAGGTTTTCCCATTTAGAAAAATGAATAGTGAGAGTTCCCCTCATTGTTGCCAATTTCCTTTCTTCTACTTTATCCCCTACTATACTATTCTTTATTTCATTAAAAGAGGGTGGTTTTTTAAGTTCTCTATTTCTATAAATCAGATATTTAACAAGAATTAAAACATGATTCATTAATTGATATTTTCCTTTGTTTCTCTCCTCTTTCCCATACAGAATTTCCTCCAAACTACAGTTATGTATTTCAAAGTCTAAAAATCTCGTGCACATTCCCCACACTGATTTCGCAAATTCACAAGTATAGAATAAATGTTTATATGTTTCTTCATCTTTTTCGCAAAATGAGCATAACTTAGTCGAGACAAGACCAAAACGGAACTAAAACTATCATCACCAAAACTATCATCACCAATCGATGAAAGCATGAAATATTAGCCACCAGTATTTTGGAAGGAGCTGAAATGATTTCCTCAGTGGGGGAGCCTGCCCACCCCCCCCCCCCCCTCCTCTTGTCACCAATTGCATATCGTCATATTACCTGGCGAGAAACATACATGATGTGCCAATTATCAAGCAGACTCGCTTGCGATGTAGGAATTCAAAACCACTCGTAGTGATAACGACTTGGGGAACGCCCCGATAAAATGTCAAAGGTCGTGGTCCCGACTGATCCCACTCTGCGATAATGCATCATTGAGGTTTATATACAGAAGCTCAAAGTACATTTACGGTCGACATAAACAAATCTTTTTTTTTAATCCTTAAAATATCGAAAACTCATATAACACGATATCTGGGCTTAAGTTGACATTTTGTAATACATATAAAGGAGGAATCGGTCCTCGGTCTGTTCGTTTACTGTTTACCCGAATAACTAGTATCTGGTCATCAAGAAATAATTAAACCTGATACTGATATGATATGATGTTTAAAGATGCAAATGAACGAGAAAGAATTCAATTCAATTCGTTGTATTAAACCATTTAACATTTTAAAAAACAGTATACAAATCATGCGTGTATAAACATTATTGATACAGTGTAAATGGTCAGGGTGCCCCTAGAAGTCAAGGCTTGATTAATGGGGCCCCCAATACATAAAGAAATATACAAAGAACAAACATGAGATACAAACAAACTTAGTTATACAAAAATATTTACAACATTAAGCACTAAACATACAGGTAAAGGGATATAGGAAAAGGCGAAAAAGGAAAAACGTAGGGAGGAGAGATGAATGTTATAAATTCCACTGCCGATCAAATAAAAAATATACCATCTTGGATATTGTGTCCTCTTTCTAAGAAGTCTGCAGACTGGGATAAAAATAGTCTAAGCCGTATAAATCAAATTCACAAAATAATTATTGATGTGCAATTGTGCATGCTATATTCCGATTACTACTAGTGGATGTAGTTGTTATATTTCCTGTATGTATTTGAACGGTCACTTTTAGGGACGTTCTTGTGGGAGAAATGGAGAATGTTGTCTATAAATTAGGCTATACGCCATATTTTAAAAATCTAGAAATATATAAAATAATAAAACAAACAAACAAAACATAAACAATACAACTTCTCTTTAAAATCCATAATCGGACACGTTATCACAAGTACTAGATGCTTTGCATTCCTTTCACATTGTTAATGTCTAAACAGGAAGAGGCAGGGCAACAACTTTACAACAAAAATATTGGTCTCGTGAAGGAATACGAGACCTTATTTTTCAAGAGTTGAATTAGGTCTCTGTGCCCTAGTTGTTTCATATTCTACCTGAGTTCTAGCAATATAGAGAATATTTGAAATCAAGTCTCAGCCATCCATCCATCTCGTCACACTTTCCATCAATCAGACGGTATGGGGGTGGGGCTTGGGCTTTGATGATGCCACCAAGCTCTGGAATGCGGCGAGTTCACCGGATTTTACTACTCAGGTCGCGGCTGTTTCGGTTACCATGGTAACGATCCGTCGGCACTTGTCGAGGATTTTGTGACGATGCTTGCAGAGGGTGTAATAATTGAATTGTGTGTGTGATTCTTGTACCGTGTATGGGTAGATGAACATGTTAGCCAGTCATCTGTAATAATTATGTTGTTCATGCTTTCCTCGGAGGTCAACATTAAAACCACTAATGTTATCACAATCATCTTTAAATCTATTTCATCAATGTCATGATCATCACCATTATAATCATTATCATCATCATAATCATTATCATTATCATTATCATCTCACCATCATTATTATCATTTATCGATTAAATCTAGAATATTTTTGTTAGGCTACTTTTGGCTGACCATGTGCATAGTGGGCACATACGAGTACCCATGGGCTTATAAATTATATGCATAATTAGTTTTTTCTTAATAATAAGTTCTATACAAATATTTATCACGAATACGAAAGAGGTAGAGAACTTGCACCTCTGTCATAGTTTCAATGAACATTCAAGATTCGGATTTTAACATCACTTTGCTGATCATACCATAGACGTACGTCTATGATCATACTTGTACAAAAGTTACCCCGTATAATATTTGATGACATTACTGGGCATTATGAAATTTAAAAAAGAAAGAAACAATGTGGGTTTCTTGATGAAATCATATACATTCTAAAATTATCTTGTTCATGGACTGAATCGGTTGCATTCCAGATGTCCAAAGCGGCATTTACAGGAGTAAATCTGGAAATAGCCTGCCGCACCCACCCCGGTCACCTTGAACCAAGGAGGTCATGACCCCGATTCGTGCGTCATAAAAATACCTGATCTGATTCCACCGCACACCAGACGCAGACGACATCTGTCACCTTACTAAGGTCATGGGAGGTCAATTAAGGTCAGGTCATCAGCTCTAAACTCTTAAAATGTTAACTACCTCGTCTGTCATTAGGTCAGTACTTTATATTGGTCTTATAAATTACAGGTTGAATTCGAGTATTGCCTATTGGGTTTGTCGACGCGATACAGTATGTTGGATTTTCTTAATAAGGCCAAGTTTCGGAGTTAATGTTCGACAGAAGGCCTTTTGCGATGGAGCGTTGTTGATTTGGGAACAGAAGTGGGATTATTTACTATTATTATTTATTATATACCGATACCATTGATATATTGGAATTGTGATGATAATTACGATGGTCACCATCATCAAATTATGATAATATATATTTGTTTAAGATTATCTGTGCGCTTCACATCCGACCCTCCCCTTGAATTCCTCCTCCTACTCATCCTCCTACTCATCCTCCTAATTCTCCTCCTACTCATCCTCCTAATTCTCCTCCTCCTCGTCGCCGTCATCATCACCACAACCATCATCGTCACCATCATCATCATAATAATCACCTTCATCATCATCGTCGTTGTCGTCGCCACCATCATCAGTTAGAACATAATCATTTTAAAAAATCAAAACGTATTCACTCGTCGGCATCGTATTCCTCGCGCCCCCTCTCTTAGTATTTCTCTTCTGATAAATTACAAGAACCATCATCGAAAAATATGCTGCTAATAAAATTATGCCCTCAGAAAGTTCAAATTAGAGAATGGTTTGCATTATCGAAATATTTTCATGTCTATTCTAGCTATTCCCTCATATTCAGGTAATGACCGACTGCAAATCAAAATGCTCAAGAGAAGAAATAAATACTTGATCGGAAGAAATAAATTCTGTTCGCCACCCCAGGGCAAGCTCCTGAGGGAAATTGACATATTCCAAAAGGCCATATTATTACCGGTTTCGAAAGTGAATATCAAATCCGTCGCATATTCGGTGTTCGTTGGAAATTTGTATTTCGCTGCGGACAATAGTCTTGCATATAATGTAGGAGAGAGAGGGGAGTCTCTTCGCAACCGTTTTTGTCTTAACAATGACGAATTCCGCCCCTTTGGTAATTATTTTGATTTATTAATGTTGAATGCCATTAAACAGATGACTGGATGAAAAGGTGAACTCGGGTGCTCCATATTTTCTGCATTATGTCAGATGATATGAAAACAAAGATTATAGTCACTTCTGGGAGCAAAGGTTTGAATATCATGTGTTGCAATAATGGGATCTTGTGTCAAGGCAAAGAGATCAGGGTTGTACTTGACAAGTTTCAACTTAAAATGAAGTTCGTATTAACGAGTATCCTTAACAATAACCTCGTTAGGATTTATGACTTGGTTAGATCATAAATCACTCACTGAACCAAGGCGACAGGTCTATACATAATGGTAGCCTGGATGTATATGATCATGATAAACACGTCAAAATAGACGATTCTTGTGTGTTTGTAGCAGAGGATCGTGAAAGGTATCACAATTTGGTCGTTCCCGGGAATAACGCATTTTGTCAGCAGCGAGCAAATCAAAACCAGTAAACTACTAAATTGAGATATGAAAGAGGAACATGAAACTGAAAACGATGAGAAAACTAAACTACTATACATTCTTTATTTTTTCTCCTTACTTCCGATGGTTTTTGTTGTTTCATATACTTAAAATTAATTGCATCTTGCTCTTCGTCGAGTCAAATTAAAATAAAAATCTTACAGGATTAATTACATTTCTTACCAAGACAGGTAGCATGCTCTTCTGCAGGGTATGAACAATGGAAGGCACACTGATATAGAGTACTTTACGAGAAGGCATGTAAATGACATACAGCTATATTTTACTTTTAGTTTTGTTTCTTGGAATCTATTAAAATGCTCAAGGTACTCACTCGGACGGAACAGCAAATGGGGTGGAAATTATAATGAAACCAGTAGTCATCATCAACACAAACTTGCTTCGGTCACAACTAAACCTTTGTCACAGCTACAATAGTCTATATTTAACCTATGTCATCTCATTTACAAATTCTTGTGGTGGAAAAGGATACCATATCTTGCAGTTTTTCATCATTCTAGGAATCTAAGCTCATAAAGCAATGACATTTCACACATTATCTTCACATATTCACTGATATCTTTATTATAAAGCAAAGTGCATAACTTACCAGAATGCTATAACAGTCACTGATGATAATAACAAAAACAGCAAGGTGCTTTAATACTACATGAAGGCTATAAACACATAAAGAGCACCAATGCATAATTCAAACGAGTTGGAACAGAGTCTATACAACTGAAGTACATTCATTCTTTTGAGCTTTGTTACAGCTTAAAACAAAACAAGAGCACAACTTTAGATACAAATGTATAAAATAAAAAAAAACTTTGTTACATTAGAAACAAACACTGAGGCTTTCAGCATATTATCACAAACATGATAACATTTGATTGATTAAGAAAAGAAAATGGATTGACTTTGGATTATGGACTACCGGTAGACTTAATTGAAAGTGAAAACTGCATTCAATGTCTATAAAGACCAAACAAAATTAATTATTCTTTCGTTCTTATCACCATGGTAACATTATGATAGGTAAGCAGCCAAGTGATGGACGGCTTATTTCATCATCAAAATTCAAAAACAATATCGTGGCATGAGGCTATCTTCAAAATTTGGCAACATTTTTTCTTAGCATGCATCTTCATAAATGGTTGCATTGTTGAATTTTCCAAAGGATGTAAAGTGCAAAAAAATCACCAGTACAAGCATCTCCTGTTCAAATCACATGAAAAGTTTTTGTCTTCTAATACTGTTAGTACTGTCCTTGATACGTACTGACTACATGTATGTTTATGTTGTTCAAAGGTGTTTCTCTTCAAACAGGGAGGAGTATTGGCGTTGGCATACAGATACTAATTTCAGCTGGAATATTTCATGGCAATAGTATCATTTTATACATTACGGCATAGAAGAAACAATGACAAGCTTTTTAATACCTCAACATAAAACCAAGGGATAATTTTGTTTTCTTCTCTAAATGTTTTCAAACAAGTCCCAAGACAATACATAAACAAACCTTGATGAGATAACAAATTTTGCTCTCACATTGCAAACTTTGGATTCAGCACAACCTTAAACCTTCATCAGCCTCAATATTGCTTTGCCTTTTATTTTAATACACAACATTACTTTTATGTTTTCCAGTATCAATCACATTTGCACACTCATTTCCTTTAAGCCTCTTTAACAATTCAGATTCGCAGCAAGTTCATGGTGCAATGAATACTGTACACATTTATAAACTAAAAATCTAAGAAAACAATAAAAAATCACTGTATATCAAAATCTTCACTGCAAGATAAATGTATACTTTTTCTTACCAATTAGTGTCGGACATAGCATAAGATTATACAACGATATCTTCTCTTGGAATACCGGTATTAGAGAACTTTAGGATTATATAATAAATCGTAGCAAGAATAAAGCTCAGCAAGTCAACATCAATTTGGTTATACAAATACTGATAGAGTTAGGCACTTTCTGGTTTGGCAATATTAGGCTTTCTTTCTTGAAAACATCTAAATATGAACATTTGGGAACTATAGTACCAAACATTAATTGATCATACACATTCAATATAGGAAGATGAAGAGTGTTTCTATTTTGTTCCATTTTTGCAAGGAAGTCTACTGGGTTTACATTTGTTTAAATAAGATAAGAGTAAACTGGAGAATGATAGGAGCGCTTCAGCATACAGGATAAAACATCTAAAAAATGACTACATTTCTATTCCATATTTTAAACATGTATTCAAATGTGTTTTCTAAGTAAATCAGGAGATTTCCAGTATCATTGCTAGCCATACACTGTAGCTTATGCTACTCTATCACAGTCATTTTGGCAAGAGAGTTTGGCTAGCTGAGTTGAATACATTTGTAAGATCAACTATTGCAACACTCAAGAACAAAACTGTGGCTAAAAGCTCACTTCACAGGGGTAATACAAACGGGTAAACCAAGTATGGAGAAGTAAAAAATTGGACATCTCATGCAAGTCACAACCGATCTCCCGTACATTACTACATTAATTTAGATTACTGCAATGCTATTTATCCATGAATATTGGGCAAGAGAATAATGAGGCAAGATTCAAATTAGTTCCATGGCACATATGCAGACTATGAATACAATATGTCACAACTCAGAAATATTTTGTAGCAAGGTAGTAGCAAGGTGTTTAATGCCTTTTAAAAAGATTAAAAAGAGTAAGAAGAAAAAATCTACTCATTATTAGTAGTCTATGTTTTTCTGTGTTGTTATTTTTTTAATGCTGGCAAGATGTATCGATTTGTTGAAATGAAAAGGCAACTTTTAGATATCATACTAGACAGTAATGCCTGTGGTAAAATGAGGATACATGCACTTGAAGATTTAAAAACACAGAAAAATTGTGTTTAGCATACACATCATACTCTTTTAAATGCAACAATTAAACAATAAACATGGATAACAATGGATGAAACATAACACTGTGGATGACATCACAGGCTGGAAGCTTTTCTACTCTTTACTGTTTATACCATCTTGATCACAAGACACAATACTGTTGTTTGATACAAATACTTTGGTCTGAAATTTCATAACAAAGTTGAAGTTCTGAACAAAAGAAAAGTGTCATCAAACACTTTGCCCATTCTTTTATGGAGCTTCTATCAAAACAGTGGTGTGGTGTAACACAGTAAATGTTAATAGCAGCATAAGTACCTACCTATACTATTTATATATCTTGGTTTAATTTTGCTTTACATATTTAAAAAGAAAATAAATTAGTATAACTACATTATTTCATACAATAAAAGTGGGCCGGCCACATACAAACTTGTCCAAGGCCCTATCAAATTCTTAACTTTACATTTGCACTCATTTGCAAAAAATAGTTTTAAAAAAGATTAAAACATTGATAAACTACAAGTCTATGTTTTTTTTCAGATCAAATGTAAATGCTATATTGAGTCATCATACACAACTGTTTATGAAATCTAAAGATAAGTAGTACCATTTTACTTTTTCAAAATATTCAACATATCTACAAGAGTAAATACTTACACAGTAAACTACACAAGTAAGCTATATTTACAGTGACATACGGTACATATGGATATAATGGAAGTTTCTTCTGATAAGGAATGCTAGTACAATATAATACATGGAAAATGAGTAGGAGCCAAGCAAGCCAGGAATACATGAACAGTATTATTTTACTGCTATCACTCAAAGTAAACTCTTTAAAAAAATTTGCACAAGTTTTTCACCGATTTCATAGAAGCCGCGGTGTGCATGTCCATGTATACACACGATATGGCAAAATACTTTAAAACAGGCTGGTCAGTGATCACAGTCTCTGACCATGTACGTTTAGAATGTTTTGCCTAACTTTGTCAACAGGGATCAGAATCATCAGATAGTTATAATAATCATTTAAAAGGGAAGAAAACAGCAGATATGAATACACTATTAACATAATACAATATATAAATTGCATAACAGAACCCTTGGTAGCCTCAGCCCCTCTCTCTTTCTCTCTCTCTGATTAATTGTACAGTATTCATATTATTTCATAAAGTCTATTAAAGTAACAGAGGCCAATTCCTTTTTTGACGAGGGTATGATCTTTGGATATCTGACACTTTATCTGTTCTGTAATATATAATACCCTATATAATATACTTGCAAGGTTAGATTTTCCCCTTCTTTGCTACGGTGCTTTCATAAATCAGGTCATCACATTTATTCATTGTATTTACTATCTTGCATAATTTTTGTGTTCCAATTAATATCTCTCATCAATGGTTGAAATTTCAGTGTTTATCCAAATATGTATTTTGTTTCTCTTCTTCTATTTCAAGCTTTATCCCGTCTGCCCTTTTTATTTCCATCTTTTTCCATTTCCTTGTTGATTTTTTGTGTGTGCAATGTTACTCTACTTTGTATATTAATTACTGTAATTTATCTAACCAATTTGCAATGTATTGTCTTTTAATGTACATGTAATGTTTAATCTTTTGTAAATTCAATTTCTTTCAGCCTTTGGCTGTTATTTTGGATGTATGTTTTTTAATCAATAAACCAGTTCAAATAAAATAAAATCACTAAATTTAAGGATTTGGAACTTGTGGGTGTAGTATATCTCATAACTTCATGCATTACAACATACAATCTCACAGGAAGCACAAATTTTGAGAGGTTTCTTTACAGTACAACTTGTTAAATAAAAGATCTAGTACTGAATGCTAGTACCAGGCAAAACTTGGATGTAGCAAGAATCCTCCAACTATGTTTGATCACTGCACTTCAACATGCATCTCTTTTAGATGGTTCTATAACCCCAAAAGTTGAAGGGCCCACGGATTAGAATTGCTTTTATCAGCACATTTTGTTGTTGTTGAAATGCACATATCATGGCAAACTCAAACACAAACATTGCTTTAAAATACTATCATCTCATCATAACACACATTGCTTCAAAAGCCATTTGGGCATCATAACAAATCATTTTTGCTCAAACATCCATATTTCAAACTGATGCCATGAAATTCATCTTTTTACAAATGAGTGTCTTCCACCTCATAATTCATCAATTCTTCTTGAGTAAAGTTATCATACGGTACAATCATATCTGATTCCATCTCTCCCTTTATGCTTGAGAGGTGGTTGCCATTAGACACGTTCTTATCGTTCTCCGCCATGACGGGATTGTCGAATCCCAGCTCCAAGTCGCTGTTCCGCGGAGTATGATTGGTTATGTACTCACCGCTCCTACCTCGTTTTCTATCACAGAGTAGGTAGATGAGACCAACGATGATGATGATGATACTCACTGTAGCTATCACTACCAACGAGATGAAGAGACCAGGGTTGCTTAGGAAACCAATTTCTGGTGGAGGTTTACGAGTTGATTCTTCCGTTGTATCATCATCGTCATCACCATCAACTGGGAGGGTAAAGCTTGGTGATGTTGGTAGGGTGTTAAGAATGAAATCTGGAAGTCCGGCGGTGATGGATGGGGCTTGTGACGGAAGAATCCCAAGCTGTAGGGAAGATAATAAGGACATAAAAAAATGGATATCTCTTTCTCTTTAAAAAAACTTTTAATCTAAATATAATTAAAATCATTCTAAGAAAAATACATGCAAAACACATAAAATACAGCTTTGTTAAAACCTGCCGCGCCGCGCAATTGTCCCCACCTTTCAACAGCTTCTAAGATCAAGTTCGCACAAATCAGACTTTCGCGAGGTTACATCACCCACATGACATTTCATAATCTCATGTCAAGACAAACTTGATTTGTTTTTTAAATCATCATTTAGCCTATATGTCTACATGTATGTAAGTACAAAAAGTCAAAAACATACAACTTTTCAAAAATTGCTCTTACACTACCCATTTTGTGTATTCTAGATGTTTGCTGGAGTTCATGTCTCAAAATATATAAAGATATATTTCTAAAACATAACAATAAGTAATAAATAAAGAAATACAGAAGATCTGTTTTTAAAGAGTACAGAAACAATAAAATACAAAATAATTCATTTGAAATGCATATGTTTGTCAATAATGTTGTATTAGTCAATGTGCTTCTAAAACACTTCAAATAGAAGAAAGGAATATGATGTTGGCAGTGACTGGCATTAAATTTAAAATCATATTATTAAAAGTTAGCAATTTCATGTACATGTATACACAGAAACATGTTACTATGAAGATCCACCCAATTTTTTGATAATTTTATACAAGTATCAGCCACTACCTCTAACAAAGATGAAATCACAACCTCAGAATTTTGAACATAAAAGTGACTATATGTCATACTTACTGCCTCTGTAAAAGCAGTAATATTGTCCAATGCTCCAAGAACATCACCTAGAGGAACAACTGGCTTTGTCGAACCTGAAGAGTGAAGAGAAAGAAACATCATAGAAGTTAAACATTTAAAGGGAAATCAAACCTTGATAGCAAACTATTCTAGAAGAAAGCACAAACATCAGATAAGTAGACTGGTGAAGTTTTGAATGAACTCGTACAAAGATATGAATTTAATTTTTTTTTAAATCACTGTAAATGTAGGTATGGGCTCTTTTTAAATTGGCTTAAAGGCAAAGACCAGTATTTGAAATGCCCCAATTTCAAAAAAATGAAATGGAAGCTCTTATTACCAATCATGTGAAAGAAATAAGAATATGTTTTGACTAATACATGATGATACAAATTTTGCCGGGGAAACCGCCTACTTCTTGATATATTTGGTAAATTAGTTTATCTATTGTTATGTGATAGATAAAACGCATGTGTCGCGCACGTGTGCGTAGTCCCATATACATCTTTCTGTGTATGGTCCTTGTAACTTTACCAAGACTGGGCCAAATTTCTTATCATTTTAATGATTCCAGAACCTTGCAGTACACACCAATACTTATATGCTAGATGATCAACCTTTTCTGATCGATTCCACAACGTTTCTTTCACCATGCAATCGCATGACCAGAACTGATCTTTATCTTTAATAGGTAATGTCTCTGTGATGTAGTGTCAGACAACTTTGCCACTTGTTCCGACACACATAATTACTACAATTTGAATTTTTCAAAAAATGTATGACTCATGAGGGTCTATTCTTTAATTTTCTTTAGAGGACCTATAACGATATGTTATCCATAATATGTTTTGAGTAATGCCTCAAGGGAGAAGGCACTTAGGAAGAACACAGAAACTAATAATATTTTTGTACCACAAACGGGGAGAGTTACTACAGTACGTCATAATCCACTGACAAAACTGCCAATTTGAGATTCGCATAGACTTTATAGTGATAAATTTTCAAACATTCATAACTTTTTTTTATCATTGTTCTGATTTGAGTTAAAAAAATTGCCATTCAGTTTATCTTATTTCTGCTTTCATGCAAATGAACATATTAAAAGGGTAGGATTGCCCTTCAGAGCCCCTGTTGAGAGCCAAAAGGGCATTAACTTTGTCAAAATTGTTTGGTTTAACACCCTTCTGGCCCTCAGCAGATGATAGCACATCAAGAATCATGTAGGGCTATAATATGTAGAGCTCCTCAGCTCATGAGATCAAACACATTGCAATAAAACCAAGATATCTCTAAATATTGAAGAAACATTTATGCTAGGTACCGTCAACCTAGCATAAAAACAGATTAAAAAGAAAAGCAAATACATGTACATGTCTGAGCTAATAGAAACCAAAACATAAGGGCCGCTTGCAATGAAGCTGAAGGTTAATGCTAAATATATTACTCATTGTGGATGTAGTATCGAATGTAATATCGCTAGTGACATTCGTTTGTCTCGCAATGTCTCGCAATGTATGGTCAACAAGGGATCTAAAAGATCACAACGTTTCGTGAGCCACTGCAACACTTCGTCAGGTGATGTTTTATACGTGTACATTAGATTTTATCACCTGACGAAGTGTTGCAGTGGCGCATGAAACTTAATGATCTTTTAGACCCCTTGTTGACCATCATACATTGCAAGACAAATGAATATCACTAGCGATATTATTTTTGATAAGTTGAAGGTTGTAAGCAAATGAAGGAGCAAAGAGTGTACTGGTTAATTATTTTATCAGATCCCCAATGTCAAGCCAAAGGGTAATCAACCACTGCTCTTGGAATGCCAGACCTGATGATGATGATGATGATGACAGATGCATTTGCTGTTTGCTACTGCTTCTAAATCGAAGCCTAGTCCCACTCTACATGTCTATCAGGAGGTCTGGTAACTCCCTAATATCAAATTACTATCAATAATAACCATAAAAGTCAAAGTACTTTTTAACATTATTTTGGCTACCCATCTCATTCGTTCTGGAAATTTAATTTTCTATGTTATATTTTTTAAAGATGTTTTACTTTCAACATATTTTTTTACAAGTCCTGTGTAGTGTAAAATGTCTGTTCAATACTGCAGTGCAAATTGAGAAAGGAAAACTTTTTATACTCTTTTCACACTGGTTTTGCTTAACCCTGTACTTTGCTTTAATAGCCCCGTACTATCCTTAACCCCGGACTATTTTGTTTGGCTTTTCACACACGCTGTTTTTAGTCCCGTACTAGCGCCTATTCCGGAATAAGAAAATTCCCGCTGTTCTCACTGCATTTCGTTAACCCCGGATATCGTGAATGTTATGATTGGACATACTTCGCATCTGGCCAGCTGCGATACGCTCCATTGGGTAGTACCAGACTATTTTTGCAATGACGAACCTTCGTCATTGCCTTGTTTTCGTTCACATTCTGCCCCATTAATATTCTCCTCCTCCTTTTCCTTGTTTTCCTTATCGTCCGGAAATCACATTCGTTTTGCACATAGTGTTTGTTATTCCTAGTTAGGTGCCTTCATCATGTCCATTTCCTTTCAAATTCCGTAGGCATCATCTCTAGCATCTCATCCAGGTCACCTACTTTTTCGTTTTCTGAAATCACTCATGCGTAAACGTCCAGGCGCCATTTTGTCCTTTTCTGGTCCATTTTAAGGCCTTTCTATCTTCCTTCCTATCTCCACTATCCTAGATCCTACAAACTTCTAACAAATTTCTCTAGATAGTCTAAGAGATGTTCTTTAATCTGCTACTTATAACCTGCCCTTCAAAATGCCATCTTCATACTCAAAATTCAAATCTGAAACCGACTCCGTCAACAATCTCTCAAATTCTTGAAAAATTGACCCCCCCTAAATAATCTAAAACTGCCATAACTTTCTCATATAAATTCCGTTTTGTAATTAAATCTCACAGTATCTTTATCTCATAATTGCACATAGCCATGCCAAATTTCACGCTCCAATGGCTCTGTAAAACATAAATAGCGCCCTCTAAAGTTCTGGGAATTGGCTTTCTTTCTGTGGCCGTATCTCCATAATGGCTTGGCAAACCCGTACCCTTTTTTGGATTTAGATACTTGAGGATATGCCCTTTCCAGCCATATACAAAATTTTATACCCTAACACTGACCGACTTTGAGAAAAATGCCCTCCAAATTCGCCATTTTCAAAAAAATTGAGAAATAACTTCAACTTGCTCTAAAATGGCGATCTTTGTACCTACGTCTATGAAATTTGGCAGACATATGTATCCATATACGTGACAACTGTCTGCCAAGTTTGGTAAAATTCAAATATGTCAGCGCAAAGTTATTTAAACAAATTATGAATTTACTATACATTACGTAATAGCGCGTTTAATGCGTGCAATACATTGCGCGCAGATGACATTGGTGTCAAACTGACCGCAATGAAGTGCCCTTTCGAATGATACCAAGTATAGTATATGTTCACACAGAAAATTGTGAGTAAATCGCATTTGAACAAGGGTCACTATACGAATTCCGCCGAGTTTCCGCCCGATTATAACACTTATCGGCCATGACGTCATTTTTTCAGACTACTTTTCGCCCCTTAAACATCCTTTTTTTTACTTGAAAATTTGCAATGACATTCCGAGATGCAATACGCAGGGCACCTCGTGACCAGATTTTTGAAATTAGTCAAGGGGGGCATTTAAGACGCCATTTTGTCCTTTAAATATATTTTACATTACATGTTTCGATAGGATTATCATAGAAAAAAAGAGAGTAGTTTACAATAACAACCATGAAATTTTCTTTCCAATGATACCATATACGGCCCATAAAGAGACATAAAGAGAGAGAGAAAAAACAATTTAACTCCGGTCATAATACAGATCCTGTACGTTTTCCGCCCATGCATTACACGCATTGTCTATGGGGCAAATCGGGTTCACGCTTTTGACCCCTAGAACGATCTTGATTGCAATGACGAACATGCAACTAATCCCATTGGTTTTTGCACGCAGTGCTTGCGAGCCCTTTTTAGGTTTTTTCGCCTATCCCAATTTCTTTCAAACTTCGTAGGCATAGTCACTACCATCCCATCAAGGTCACTATTGAGGCCTTTCTTTCGCCCTACCTACCTGTCTCCAATATTACAGAAGCTAAAGACTTCTTACAAATTGCTCTGGATAGTCCGAGAGAAGCTCTTTCGTTCGACACGTATAAACTCGGCGTCATTGCACGCACATCGTTGTGACACGATTGCATTTCTAGTTTGTTTCTGTTCTCATTCATTTGCTTAGCACCGCAATTGCGGGGTTAGCAGGAGTTAGCACCACAATTGCGGAGTTAGCCCTGCTATTTAGCAGGGTTAGTTAACCCTGTACTATAGGTGGGGTTAGCCAACTTTATCCCACTTTGGTAAAAACCAGTCTGAACAGAAAGTGGAATAGGCTTAACCCTGTACTATAGGTGGGGCTAAGACCCCCCCTTAACCCCACCTATAGTACGGGGTTAAGCAAAATATTGCCAGTGTGAAAAGAGTATAAGTGATTTAGGTACAAATAAATTGGGAAAGTTTTCCCCATATGATATTACAAATAGTGACCTGTATTTACTGACATAGGGAGACCCCCATATTTGAAGTCATATTTTGCAAAAATTCACAAATTCTTATGCTTTCTCTAATTTTGTGTCATTTCATGCTAATTTTGTTTTGAAGGGTCAATTCTCTTTATGAAATCAGGATATTCCTGGCCTCAACACATACTCAATTATAACCATTACTATTTGAGACAATTTACCCAAAACATAAGCCCTAGTGCACATAATGTACTACATATATAGCATATTTCATCTCGTTCACAGATCCCATATTCAAATAGTTGATTTCTGATGTCTCTCACTATTACATGTACATAGGCCTACTAGGTTTAATGAACATACGTGTATGTATGCTACCATGGGTTAGTCTCTTTCTATTTCTGATTCGAAATGGTCTGACTCCTCAACTCCTTGAACGATGGAATGAAAGCCCAATTATCACACTGTGTCGGTACCATTCAGTCTTCTACTGTGTATTACTAATGAGACCAACTGTAGGGAATAATTAATCCTACCACCCTCTGGGTCTGTATTATAATTGATGTTATGTGTCAAAGAATTGTCAAAGAATTATAAAAGGAAAATAATAACCAGTCCTTCATTAGCCATTCATTAATGAAGCAATGTAGGCTTCAGATGTAGCATTGTATAGAATGATGCATCTCCAAAGCCTTTAAAGGAGCTACACAAAGAAAATTCACCAACAACTGATAATTAGAACAAATTACATATATGGATGGAAAGATTTTCTCTTGAAAAACATGAATAATTTGCTGAGAAATCATATAGATATCATGGAAAGGCGTAAAATCAATTTTTCAAGACCCTTCTTAGACCCCCAAGCGCCCCCGAACGTAAGCCAAACACACGAGCGTACTGGACAAACAGCTCAGTGCCATGTAGCATTCTGCAGCTAGCCAGCCGTGTCCCGTATGTGACGTCACAAATATTGACGCTCCATGAAGGACCGCTGATTAATGCAGAAAATCTGGATCTCAAAACTCACATTTTTGAGAGTTGATTACTGCAGGCCCCAAACATATTTTGAAGAAAAGAGTTGTTGTATTTGATCAGCAAGGCTTCCCCTTCACAATGATATGAGTTTTGCATCAACTTAAAACACTTTCTTTGTGTGGCTACTTTAACTTTAGTTACATGTAGATTATTAATATAATAAAATTACATTTTACAAATTTTGTATTTTATACACGTTTTATACAATTAACATTTCATTGCAGTTTGATGCTATGGAACAGAGTACCAGGAAGTATTCTGTATTATAATCTTGTTCACAAACAAAATTTACAAATATTTGGCAGGATAAAAGGTTGGTTCTACAAGATTAACCTTTCTTTGCATACATGTACATGTATTTGTGTTGGTTAAGGCTACTTTATAAAAATCTTAATCTGGTAGTAGCTTTCTGCCTTTCTCCTTTATAACCATTTTAAGGATTATATTCAGCCTTATCCATTAAAAATGGAGTGATTTCAAAATCAGAAAACATACATGTAAATGATATTTATTGAATATAAAATACTTCTCAATATATCATAATCTCATTTTTGTTTTTTTAGGTACATGTAATAGCTATAGAAGGTATTTTAAAGTGAGGTTACAGATTTCTCTGAAGTACATCAAGCCAAGGCTAAGACCCCTGTTACACATGCGTTGGCTTTTAAAGCGGGCCCCGGAGGCGGCCTCACGCCTGTAATTTGAAGCCGCCTTGAGATCATCAAACCCCTGTTACACATGATCTCGGGCCCGCAATTTTGCGCCTACACATAGGCCGGCCTAACGTCGCCTTTTCACGAGCTGACGTTGGGGCGGACTCCAGACAGACAGAAAGAGAAAGTGATAGAATGATAAAAACTAAGAATAACATAAGAGAAGGTGATAGAAGGAAGAAACAAAGAATAACATAAGGAAAGACAGAAAGAGACAGTGATAGAATGATAACAACAAAGAATAACATAAGGAATGACAGAAAGAGAAAGTGATAGAATGATAAAAACAAAGAATAACATAAGGAAAGACAGAAAGAGAAAGTGATAGAATGATAAAAACAAAGAATAACATAAGAGAAGGTGGCAAAGGGCGCCCGATGTATTATGTTGATTATGATGACAGGTCACGTCACTTCCGCTTATAAGCCGGCCCCGAGTCCACTTTGGTGTTACACCTACTGATTGCGGGACTGAGGCCGCCCTCAAACCACATCAAGAGGTGGACTGAGTCCACCTGGCCTCAGTCCGGCTTTTCAAAAAAAGTTGGGGTTACACATACGTCGAGCCGCCTCCAGGGCCGGCCTCAGTCCACTTTCAGACGTATGTGTAACAGGGGTCTAAGCTACTACATGAATGCCTACTTTGAATTTTGCCAAGCCCTAAATAAATTCTCCTAGATTAATCTTCACAGCGTCTTGCTCAAACGGAGATTGTAGAGTACAGTCCAATTCATCTCAACATAGCATCTGAAGCAATCTCAATCAATTGTAATACAATGTATCTTGGGGTAAAGGTCTCTGTCAATTTTCATCTTATCAACTTTCCCTTCACCTACATTGTACAATGCACTCTTCTCCTACACCTGACGACCCAATAGATATCACTGTATTCCTAGTATCCCAGCCTGGATACTGGTATAATATTACTTTGAAACGTATATGAAGGCATCCAGTATTCAACAACCTTGATTATATTTTGAAGAAATACAGTAGGTATTTAATCAACCATTCAAAGTCAATTAATTTGGCGTACATATGAATTCTTACCCATTATCAATCAAACCTGTCCTTGATATTAATAATAAATAATACCCTTCACTGATCTTTCTATTAGAATTTCTCTTTGTTCTATGTTTCATTTTAGTATTGTTAACATTTCTTTTTTTATACGGGGGGGGGGGGGGGGGTTATAATTCTTTTCTTGAATCCTTCACTTTATCCTCCCTTCTTTGTTCTCTCCCAACTTCCTTTATTCTACCTTCCCTCTTGCTGGTGAGATACATGCAGGCAAGTCTTCCTGTACGGCTGTAGACTAAATATAACACAATCATTTTGTATATATTAATAAACAATCATGATGCGACTTAAATCAACAACTGAAAAAAGAGGTGAATTCTACAATATGTGTAATTTGATATATATCTTTATAAAAACATCCTGAAATGCAGAAATAAAAAGAAAGGAGAAAGAGAAAGAGAGAGAGAGAGAGAGAGAGCAATGTGAGAAAGAGTCAGTCCGATTTAGCCTGTGTAAAGGGACACCTGGCTGTGCATAATGAGCCACAAGGAGGATTTGGAACAAAGCGTCACTCTCCTCTTACAACCACAACAGGCTGTGAACCCTGAGAATGAGATGAACGTGGCCTGTAACCTCTTGATTCACGCATACTTCATCATGTGCTAAAAACTGCCCATATCTACAATGTCTCCTATATGTCCATGCTTTAATATACAGGCCTATACATGATGAACTATTCTAGAGCTTCTCATACAAATCTATATAGATTTTTTACTACATGTACAAGTTCATGCCATCTTAGAACACGTCTCCGTTACAAGCTAAATTTCTCCTCCTTAGAGTTAGAGAGACACCATTACACAGGAGCTACCAAACAACATTTATTGTACAGTATGCCCTTTACATACTCATTTTATACACAGTGTAGTTTTGTCTAGTGTAGTTTAAGAAACCCTTCTTCGCATTGCAGGTGTACATGTCGGTGTGAAAGAAAATGGGCATTGCAAAATATTGCTTCAATTCCTTTTATACTTTTCTTAAAACAATTGTAAAGTAATTGTTCAAATTTTGTCTAGAATTTCCTCATTCTCATGGTCAAATATAGTACTAAACATATTTCCTGAGGACTCCTGACATATCATTTTACATTTAGGAACTCTGGAACTAAGAGAAAGCGAGGCCTACACTGGATGGTTGTCTTATCTTGCTGAATGACATTATCAAATGAAGGGAAACATTACTAGGACGATGCTGTATGATAATGGCATTTTCATTGCTACATTCATGTAGTCAGGGGTAGCTCGGGGCAAGAATACAGAATTCAACCGATGCATTACTGCCTTGTCAGTATACATTTTTCTGACCAAAAAATTACCAGATAATCGGTTTTTCCTCAGAAAATAATCTTGGGGAATTCCACCAGAATCATTATAGCCTAAATGTACATGTAATTGAGGAGAACTCTACACCCGATGAAAACCAACATCAGACCGGAGATTTCACACACGAAAGAAACCAGTGGGGAATCCCAAAGAATACACCCAAATAAAAATGTGTCTGTAAAGTGGATATTGGCCCTCATTGGGACATCTCTGAAAAGGAGAATACAAACATTACAACCTTTGGATTTAAATGTAGCATTAGAAAAGACTAAACTTGATGATTGCTTCTCAACTGATGCTAGTAAGATGCAGGTCGGATGAAGAATTTCCAAACGATAGGACAAAGGCCTTACTAAGAATTGCAAGAAAGATTTTGAAATTTGGATATTGATTACTTTAGGACTTCTAGGAAGAAGACGTTTCTCTGTGGGATGCTGCAACGTAATAGCTCTAAGTGCAATTCAGAGTAAGCTTCCTATCAACAGTCTGGCAATTGTATCACCATCAGATCCATGGTAAGGGATCCTCCCTCTATAACAAACCCACATGACTAATCGGAAAAGCATCAGAGTTTGACAAAGGCTCTTATTATATATGGCAATCTCAGACCCAACCTGTTTTGTGGTTCATTGGTCAGGGCTAGGACACACAGAGTCAAGGCGAGTAATTTACGAGAAAAGAATTGTTTATTTGGTTAATTGGTTGTTTGTCAGTGGCCAAAACATTCTGTTATCACTGTGCTCCCCAAAAGATTGGAAAATCATTTCACTAGCAATTTCAGTGAATACAGGCGCAAACACATTTTACTATCACAATTGATCTTTCTGGATATTTGTCATTGCTACAAAATGTGGGTGGTGCCTAATTATTGTATCAGCTCTGTATTTATCAACTCAGGGAAAACTAATTCAAACCTTGGCTAACGACTTTAGAGTACTTATGTGAACAGACTCCAGTGATATAGACATCTATCCCATGCCATGGCCTGTGGCATGACTTATCATAATGAGTGCATTGTGTAGCAGAATTCAATCTGTAGCATCAATAAACATCACACACAGGCTAGGGAACAGATTATAATATCAGCTGTGCAAGGCTTACTCTGCTTTAAAATACAGCTCAACTACAAATATACATACGCACAAACTTCTAATTCAAATTAATTTCCTGTCAAACATGAATGAAAATACCATAGCACCTATAAATGTGGCGCTATTTCATTTTACAAACACTACTTGTCAGGATAACATCCGTCTTAGCCAAGTTGGGCTTGTTTTCTTTAAACACACACACACAACAACAAAAAACTACAAAAATATTCACTAACACTTTTAGGCCAAATAAAAAAACATGTTTAGCGTCCTGCCTTTTTTTTCTTTTTCAAAATGGCCGCTTGGTACATTTTTCCTGACATTCAGGCTATTTTTCAAGATGGCCATCGTCATTTTTTAGAAATTTTTTTAAAATCAGAAATAGATCCATTTTAGCAGTGTTTCTCATGTTTTTTGCTTTAAAAAAAAAAGGAAAAAAAAGGAGGCAGCCCCAAAAAGGAAGCGGGCGGGGACGCTCAACATGGCCTTATATCACTATGTAACTTAGATCAAGTATTTCAATAAAGATAATTCATTGATGATTGCATATCCATAGAAAAAAAGTGTATACTCACGTTTACGTGCAGATGAAGATCTTGCTATAAATGAGACAAAGAGGATGTCGTTCTGATCTAGAGGAGTTGGGCTGATGTAATATATGTCACTAGACTCTACTGAAGTCAGCATATTGGACATATACTGTCTAAATAACACATCATAGCTGTCATACCAAGAATTCACCTGTACAGAAACGAATAGTAGAAGCATACAAATTCTTTGTTCAGTTTTTAAACAAATTTTGCCCCTTATTTGAACATGAAAAACATGAAGTACAGCGTTAACATGCAAGAATTGAAGTACATGAGGTAACAAATTTGAAATTATAGAAATCTAGGAATATTGTATGCAGCTGAGGATATCTTCACTAGATATTAACCTTTTACATTCCTGTATAGCATGTACTAGGAAGTGGGAAGAAACTAGAAGTAGAACAAAAATAAACATTACCCAGTACTTATTTGGCCTCTTCCTAGCTTCTAAATAAATAGTTTTATGTATATTGACATTTAAGTTTGAACAACTCAACATTGTGGTTAAAATAACTGAGAGACATACAAGTAGGTAAGTCTGTTGTGGGATTTCTTCACTTCGTATACACTGTTCATCATTACATGATTTACGAAAGGAAACAAACACAATCTAGATGTCTGCCTCTTTTTGCCAAGTTTTTTATAAAATAATAGTAAAGCATTCTCACTTCACAGTTATTTTTGAACTACCAGCATGACATGAAGGATATGTGAAAGCTATAAACTTTGACCTTTCAGAAATTCTTCTCTACAGGGGTTTATTCCATGAAATTTCACATACCACCAACTCGGTATGCTAAAGGGGAGTACACTGTTTTTAAAGAGAACAAAACTGTACAATCATGTGTTATTGAGGGAAACTGGGAAAGGTTTCCCTAGTAGAGAGTGGTGAAGTGACGTCATCAGAAAATTATTTTTAGAGTTTCCAAATTTGAACTTCATTTTGAAAATCAATTGAATATATGTTAAGCACTGGCCGAGATATGTCTATCCGAATCAGTAGATTTCAATAGGAAATCACTGTTTTTTTCTCTGGTTCATAACATTAGATTTCCTATTGAAATCTATTTTATTTGGATGGTCATATACATGTATCCCGGCCAACACGTCACATATTCAATTGATTTCAACAGTTGGACATTTTTTTATGCTCTTTCTGAAAATGAAGTTCAAATTGATTTTTTCTAAGAATAGATATTTATGATGTCACAGTTTCAGAAAGTACTCTATAATTCAGATCTTGTATAAACTAAGGACGATTCACTTGTTCACTACATGTACATGTATATCAACGATTGGAATACTGTTTGAGTACAGAAGATGAATTCAAGGCACAGGAATGCACTCTCCCTTTTGTCTACTGTTTTGTCTGTTCGTAAAAGATAAAACTCTCCAGAAATGTTTTACTTTCCTGAATTGCACTTACCTTGATACCGCTGAACTTAAGTGTCACAATGTTATCAATCTCATCAGATGACAGATCACTGGCTGGTATCTGATTCCGATGATGAGAGTCAGTATGATCACTTTCCGTCTGAAAACAAATATAACAACAAACAAAAATGATTTCATTTACAATTTACTATGATTTATTTTAAAGTGATCTCACAGAGGGCGCAGAAGTAAACAAACTCTCGACTTCAATTTTAAACTTGTCATTTTATGATACCCAATGGCAATCAAATCTTAATCACCCAACTAGTAATCTATTTATTGTGTGTGCCTTTTACCTTGAAGCCTAGATGAATATGACTGGTTCAAGCAGAGAGAATTCAAATGAAACCAAGGAAAATGATGGGAGTAATTAAAGGTTACAAACATTCCTTTCATTTCTTATTGTCTTTTAAAAGCCTAAGTTTAAGGGGGCAGTGGGTTATTACATTTTGAATTCTCCAGAGTCTAAGCTTTCAAACCATATAGTTTGTTGGGGGTAGCTTCTATGGTTGACAAGATATTCTTAATTAATGTAGGGTGCGTGAAAAGGCAATATATTACCCCATTACCCCACTGCCCCCCCCCCCTCAAAGTAATTGAAGAATACAGTAGATCAACAATTAGGTAATGAGCAATATTCACATTTATATTTAGAAATAGTTTTTCTTCTTTTCTTTAACTACCGGTAGCCTAATTATGTGTGTAAACACAAAAATGTATCCAATCACTTACTGTTTGAGCTTGACTTGTAGTGATTGTCGGTACTGATGTGTGAAGCATCGATGTGGTTGCTCTCTCTGGAGTTGCAGGTGGTAGCGATGTGTGGAACTCAGGTGTTGTAGGTGGTAGCGTTGTGTGAAGCATGGCTGTGGTTGCGCTCTCAGGTGTTGTAGGTGGTAGTGATGTGTGGAGCATGGCTGCAGTTGCGCTTTCGGGTGTTGTAGGTGGTAGCGATGTGTGGAGCATGGCTGTGGTTGCGCTCTCAGGTGTTGTAGGTGGTAGTGTTGTGTGGAGCATGGCTGTAGTTGCGCTCTCAGGTGTTGTAGGTGGTAGGGGTGTGTGAGGAGTAGACTGTGGTGCTGAAGTGATTTGATCCACTGTGGTGACAATTTCTGGGGTTGATTCAAACTGAGTGGTCGGATGCTCTCCAAGTACAGAGGTTACAGCAGGCTCCAGAATTTCTGAAGCTGTAGTCATCTCTTGCATCAGCACAGTTGTACTGTCTGTATCCTCAATAATAGTTGGTAGAATGTCAGCATCTTGTCTGGTTGTTGGTGATTCATCCGTTGCAGTTACTATGTCTTCAGTTTCTTCTGTTACGATGGATAGTGTGTCTGTAAGCACTTCAATCGCTTCTGTTGTTCCTTCTTCCACCAAATCCTCAGCAACTGGAAGTGTGGCTGCATCAAGTCCATCTGAAGTTACACCTAAGCCTTGAGTGGCCACCATCAACTCTTCACCACCAGTGCCATCTCCCACCATAGCAGAGGGTCCAGCTCCAACTTCTGTTACAACGTCTATATTCACTGTTGTTACTGAATCAGGAGCAGGGCTGGCTTCGCTTGGCACTACATTCGGTGTTACATTCGGTGTTACATTCGGTGTTACATTCTGTACTGTGGCAAGTGTTTCATTTGTGCTTTCAGGTGCTGGTGTTACCATAGTCAGATTTTGACGGGTAGGAGGTGGTGAACCATTGTTGCTCTCTTCTGGTAAGTCTGTTGTACCAAAGACAGTCACAGTGATGTATTCAGTTTCAAGTTCTTCTTCTACTTCTTCAACAGTCCCATCACCTCTTCCTGCTGACAATCCCATTAAACAAACAACTGCAGAGACAAAGAATTGAACATAGAAAGAAATTATCAGTGAGGTTGTGATTGAAAGTTACATTGCACCATGAGGTCAATTAGAATACTATACAATTGCAAAGTATTACAAACATGTACATGTATGTAGTGTCTATAGATCTGTAACTAATAAAAGCAAAAAAAGGATTTATTGTTGCACTTCCAAGAAAGCACTCTCTGCATACAGATCCATGTACAAGTATACCGTATGTATTTTTAAGAACAAAATATTCCCCAACAATATTCAAAGTAAAAATCAGTCAGATAAGCAAGGAAAATGGAATGTTTGTAAACTCTGCTTCTAACAGCTGACTACAAATAACTACATCTACAGTATGTGTACTTTTGTATCTCACTTAAATTTTGAAAAGTTCAATACAAAATAATGTATCAATATTAGACAAAGGCAATAGTGGTTTTAAACCATAGCTTTTTATAGCATCTCAACTACTTTAAGTAATAAATGAATCCAATTGAGAAATAGACATTGAATTATTTTTCTATCATTTCAAACTGTATTTAAACCAAACTTATAATATGTAGGTCTACTGCCATTGTCAGTTTTTCCTCATAACTTCAAACCAAAGTGAGTTACATGTAGCTCTTTAAACTCCCACCACTAGTTGCAAAATTAATAACTCCAATGGTGGTTGGACAAGAAACGAGCAATGACAACAGCTGCATCATTGGATGCACTGCCTGCTGGAGAGGAACATTCACCTCGAGTATGTGTGTACAAACTGCAATAAGGAGGTTTGTTTATGTGCTCCCACTATTTATAGGTTGGTAGCTAGGGTCAATAAATCAGGGCAGATAGAGTAGGGTTCAACAACAGGGTGGGGCGCAAACTGACAGGTCAAGCCATAATGACCCTGGGGGCTGAGGTCAATCTGCAAAGAGTATAAAAGAGGGAAGTTTGTGGAATGTAAACATGTATGGGTGTGACCAGGGACTGAACCACAACAAACATGTTCTATAAACATGTTTGCCAAGAGGATCTCATTTATTGAATATCAATGTAGTTCAAAGCTGAATTGCTCATAAGTATTAGCATTAGCAAAATTGGGGTGTTTCCATTTACTGTACCACTTCTTTCTGACCTACCTGACACACTTTAATCTGACACACTTTTTTCCTATTCATTTTCTACACAGAGGCATTTTCAAGAGCCATGATTTGTGATTGGCTTTTTTGCTAGTAAATATTCATGGTTATGCAAATTATTAAGAACGCGCGAACAGTGAACATATCCTTTGTTTTGGTCTTGCGAAAAATACGATCAACTTTTCAAAAAGTTCCTGAAAATGACACTTTGAGCGAGAAAATGTTATAATGAGTTAGCTTTGTAATTTCTGAGGTATGCATGTTGGTTTGGTAATATTCAAATGTTATGAAACGGACGTATATTTGTTCTCAGGATCATGTTTTGAGGGGGTAACGGGGTTGATTTTCCCCCAATGTAGGTGATCGCAGCCATTATGTTACTGCACGACTGCTAGCCACGGTCAGAAAGAAGTGGTACAGTAAATGGAAACACCCGCAAAATTGACTGTAACTTGATTGTGGAATTTGGGAACAACCACAGAAATGTATTGTATCTAGACCCCTACATGTTTATTTCATGATTTCATTAAAATTCTAAGTATAACAATATGACATCACTCCATCAGGTACATGTAGATCAAAGTAGCAACTTGGTCATGTGATTGCAATGTTAAAGATAAAGACCAGTTCTGGTCATGCGATTGCATTGTGAAAGAAACGTTGTGGAATCGATCAGAAAAGGTTGATCATCTAGCATATAGTATTGGTATGTACTGCAAGGTTATGGAATCATCAAAATGATAAGAAATTTGGCCCAGTCTTCGTAAAGTTACAAGCACTGTACACAGAAAGATGTATATGGGACTCGACTACGCACACGTGCGCGACACGTACAATGTACGTATTATCTATTTGGTCCCAATAGATAAACTAATTTACCAAATATATCAATTAGTAGGTTTCCCTACAACATTTTTATCATCATGTATTAGTCAAAACATATTCTTTCACATGATTGGTAATAAGGCCATGTAAAATTGATTACATGTTGATCGTCCAGATTTTTTGAAAAAGAGGAGGAGGGTGTACCATGTTATTTGATATTTGATATTTCAAAATGGCCGCTCAAAATGGCCGCTCGGTACATTTTCCCTGACAGTCGAGGCTATTTTTTTTCAAGATGGCCGCCGACAATTTTTTTTTTTTTAAATCAGAAATAGAGCCATTTTAGCAGTGTTTTTCATGTTTTTTTTCTTTCAACAATAAAAAAAAATAACAAATAACAAAAAATAGGAGGCGGCCCCCAAAAAGGAAGCGGGCGGGGACGATCAACATGAAATCAATTTTACATGGCCTAAGAGCTTCCATTTCATTTTTTGAGAGGGGGGCGTTTCCAAAACTGGTCTTTACCTTTAATCTCATTTTAAGAAAATAACATTTTGTGGGGTTTTTTCAGTCTGAAACTCTGAAGCACTCTCCCCATTGTAAAGTTCAAGATTTCTACCATACAATGTATATAGCTCTACAACACAATTGTTCATACATTAAAGAGAAATTATCATTTCCATCACATCAGTCACAACTCACAACAACTTATTATTTGAGTCATTCTAGCCATTTGTAGGTAGTCATTTAGTCACGGTAAAGAACAAGGTTGTTTTGATTGAACATGTACAGTGTAAGTGCAAATGTACGTTACTTGTAGATATTACTTTTGAACTTTAAAAAACAGTATTTTACTATTTTTCAACTTTAAATTTTTTTTCTCTGGCCTTTCAAATTTTTCTAGGTCCATGCTGCTACCAAGGTTGGTTATCTTTTCAACACATTTCTCATTGATACTGATTTCTCAACTTGAGTAACTTCTTCAAATTGTGTTCAGCAAGTAAAAATCTAAGATCTGACCAGCTCTAGTATATGATCCACTTTGTTTGGAAACAATTTGGCCTATAATTATGTGCATTATGTACTGTAAGAAAAACATACAACCGATCTAGATCACATCGAGCACATAAATCTTATACAAATCATATATATTCTTTAATTAGTTTTGGCCTTCAGTTTTTTGTTCATATTTTTAGAAATTTGCATAATGATCTAAAACTTATTACAATTTCATTGCAACAAAATAAAATATTACAATTTTAGAACGTTTTTAATATTATCATAATATACATGTAGAAAACATATATATATTATATTTTGTCGTTAATAATTCTCAGTCCCCCAAAAGTTGATACTGTACTCTTTAAAAAAATTCTTTTAGGCATAAAACAAGTGAAATATCACTTCAATTAGAGGTTGTTTCTCTTGAGCTAGGTCCAAAGGCATTCTAAGAATGCAATCCCCTCTGACCTTAAATTGAAGAGAAATTATAAACCAGCTTGGGTAGCCAAAATCAGTATGACCTCCTCAAAGCTCCTCACACTTACAGCTTCATTGCTCTTCTACATCACCCTAATACCACCGCGTGTAAACATGTCACTCTCCACTCATTATGCTTGTAAATGTTAATGTGTGTATATAGAAGAATGAAACATTAGTGGTCAAGTGCCAGTGGGAAGGCTTTCAGATAAAAACAGCTAGAAAACTAAAGTTACTAGTTAAAAAGAAAGGTAGAGATAGAAATAGTTGATGTTACTAGCAACAGCAACGTAAGCAGTGTTAGATTAGAAATACACGTAGGAAAAGCAGCAGTAGAAAAAAGAAATCAGTAACAATAACTGTTTGTTCTTGGACAGTGCCATTGTTTGTCCTTTTGATGCTCAGTCAACAATAAAACACCTCCCTGTAATAGCCCTGCTCTCAAGAATATGACCCTCAGCATCTAACCTCTAAAAGATCTTTTAAAATCCTTACAAATACAAGCAGGCCTACATGATTACCACAACTAGGCGTTGTGGCGTGCGCCTGTAATCCAGCTAACAGTGGAAGTTACAAACTGATTCAGCCGAGGACGCAGGTTCGAAACTGAGTCACGTCTTTCGGATGGTGACGTTTAAAGGTCGGTCCCCAGACGTAAATAATCATATCTGATTGATACACGTCTGTAAAAACCCAATACACACACACACGATTACCACACATGGGTCAAGACACACAAAGGTACTGGGTATTTATAAATTTGGCCTTACCATAATTGCATCATAAGCCTTATCATGATTACAAAAGTACCATTCATCCATTTTGGTTTACAGAAAGAAAACTCTTTATAACAACAGCTCACAGACTCAATACAGACAAAGACTATTATGAAAGTAATTATATAAAAACATTAAAAGAATCAAATAATTCACTAAAAATAACAAGGAACAAAAATTGAGATTATACTGTGGTTAAAATGCATATTGTACATGTATAATTGTAGGCCAGTTTTTGCTACTATAGATCTGAGTGGAAAGATGTAGCCCTACATTAGATGTTCATAAATTTCCTTTCCTTTAAAAAAATGAATTTATAAATTAATCCAATTGAATAATAAATCATAAAACATAAATGTTGTATAAAATTATGCTAAATGTCTTTATCCACCTACAAATTTACATGTACATTACATTATGTAGGATTGTAGACAAAGGTCTACAGTTGTACATGTAGTATTCAATCACAAATATATATATATACAAATATTTCATCACCTTGCAAACATAAAGTTTGTTCTATACTCTAATATTGAATTTCTCAAAATGATTGTAAAGCAGTTGCCCTGGGGTGGTAGTGATACTGCTACAATAAGAGTGTGAATAACTGATTTGTATAATTATGTTTCAATAGGCAAATATTGACTTTCTTTCACAATCCACTTGTCAGATCATTGAGATCAATAACTTCCTGTATTACCCAAGCAGGAAGACCACACAAAGCCGACTGTTTACATGTGGACAATATCAATTCAGGATTGCTTCAGTTTGCTTGTCAATGGACCGAACGATTGGCTTGGCTTTAGGCTAAAATTTGGGATTTAGTTATCTAGAACTTACAGGAAAGTGAAGATCTGTTCTGGTAGAATAAAATATTTTCTTTGAATTCCATTAAGTTTCTTAAACTGTTCGATTCAATCTTACTCTAAAATTTTACTCAGAAAACTGCTACATGACCAATCTAACTGTTCACCTAGGCTTGATGGCAAGTAGAGAGGCCTAGTAAGTTTATATGCAGCTTGTTCATAGCAAAATAAATAATTAAACAAATTACAGTTAAGTTTGAAAAGATTAAACAATTTGTTTAGGGGGTAGGGGGCCGATTTAACAAACATCCACTAGACCTATATTGTTGTTCTATGTCAAAATGTGTCATGTACAATGTAGACCTAGACCTAGATCTATATCCAAGTTGAATTTCTAGGTCTATTTCCTTGGCCTTAGCCTTAGGATCTATTTTGACCCCCTTCTCCTCTCCAAGACAATGATTGTCAATTGAGTTGAGCCAATTTTATTCCGACAAGTTATATCTAATAGCTGAAATCTGTTTCAATTTAATTGGCAATGTCATCAACTATGCCCCTACTAATAAAATGGGGGGGGGGGGGGGACAAAAATATCCTCAGATTTTCACATTTGCTGACAGAAGTTTTCTCCTTTTTTAAACTAAAGCCAAGAAAAAAAGTATCCTACTCCTAGATCTAGCTAATCTTCAGCCTCAGGGACACTGACACGGCTATCACTTTTTATCAGTATCATATAATCCGAATTTGCTAACAGAATTCAGAGCTACCAAGTGTCACGCATTTGGAGGGTCTGAAAACGGCTCTCACGCACGGAGCGCGCGCAAGATTAAAAAAAAACGCCATACCTATACGTGTGTTATACCCTCGCACGCGCGCTAACGCGCCGAAAAATGAAAATGTCACGCATTGCCAATCTTTTACCTTGGCGTCTCTGAGAATTCCATGTTTAGTTACATTTCACCCTTCATAAAAATGAGTGATTTATTAAACACATTGAACACAGAACAGAATGAACATGATGAATCTTCACAATTATATTTATAACTTTGATCATGTCACTCTGTGACTTATCCTACTAGATCTAGATTCTAATCTAACAAAGTTAAACCCTTCCTTCCAATTTAAAACTTCAACCTGGCCTAGATTTATATCTAACAATAGACCCAAGAAGTTACAAGTTAATCTAGATCTAATAAACTAATATAGTACGCTCCTTGAGCTTGGATCTACTCTACAATCACGACAATACATCTCTGGGTCTGTCCCACCGACCGTCATCACCATGGTCCCACGATCTTTCTCATTTCTGCACTTGATCTGACATTAATTGCAAATTTGCAATCCGTCAAGTGTCACCAGCACAGCAAAACTGGGAAACAAAAATATAGATTTTGCATATAACAAAGAAGAGAAAGGATTTCTCCCATTCCCAGAGTGGCATTTCCCCCAATTTCCTAAATTCTATTCTGCTTGCAACAGGGTCTCACTGGTCAAACTCGATCTGTGCGGTCGGTTGCTCACATTGCTCAGCTGCCTCAACTTCAGGGGCAAGATTTCTTGGACTCGGAGTTTGAACTTGAAGACACTAGCCCGAGTCGATGAACGGAGCACACTCACTAACTTTTACGCTCCATCTCATTTTTTTAATTTTCAACCCTTACAATCATCTAATCTCTAACTCTCTAGACCCTATTCACATGATTGAATATAATCGGCATGCCATATAATCATACTTACTGAGGATAAGAACGATGGTAATCCTTTGATATGAACCCATGATTCCTAATTGATTAAAACGATGATGATGGTGATGCGTAGATCGGCCAACAGTTCTTCACAAATGATCAGAATATGTACGCGAAAGGCGAAACGCATGCGCAAATTGACGATGACGATATAGTGTACAGCGGGAGCGGCTGTCTGTATATTATTGTGCGTATACCGCAATGCACTACAGGCGCGATTCTCAAAACTGTTTAATAACAATGAGATGAAATCCATGTTTTTCCTGTTTCCATCCTTCGTACGACACTTCACATTTGTTTAAATTCAAAGAGTATGCTACCCTATAAAGGAAAAATGTAATTTACTTATTAATAGATCAATTTGACATCTCCCGAAGCTCAATCGAGCACACAGTACGGGTACA
Source organism: Strongylocentrotus droebachiensis (assembly GCA_035222895.1). Taxonomy (NCBI): domain Eukaryota; kingdom Metazoa; phylum Echinodermata; class Echinoidea; order Camarodonta; family Strongylocentrotidae; genus Strongylocentrotus; species Strongylocentrotus droebachiensis. Next base: position 67,940 of record JAVYIG010002984.1, read on the forward strand.
GTACCTGCAACAAGTGACTATCAATTATCATCAGGCCAGGGTCCGTTCACAGTTACCGATTTGTAATCCTTTTTTATTATTTGTTTATTATGGACATTTTTGGAGGATATTCGGAAAAGAAATCTTAAAACTAAAGCCGGGAACTAAGGCTGTGACCGTTCTTCCAAATTTTAAAACGAGTATTCAAAATCATTTTTACAAGATAAATCTAGCCATTTCTAAAAGTCCCTGAAAAGTAACTTCATTTAATTAAAAGTGCCTGAAAAGTAACTTTATTTAATATAAAGTTACCTTTCAGGCACTTTTAAAAATGGCTTCATTTTGGTGGTCTTTTTAAAATGATTTTGGAAGAAAATTTATATGAAATATTGTAAACAGCATTCGGATATGTCTTACTAATGATCTTTGTACACTCATCATATTAGAGATGATTTAAATGAAGAAATCATGCAGAAAAAAATCATATAAAAAAAATATTGCAGCGGTCTCCAAACATATATATTTTACACGTCCTCTACGGTGAGTGTTAGAAGTTGTTATCTGCGCTTTGTTTTAAGAATTTGACCTTGATCGACATGTTTATTAGTATTAGTGTCAAATTGTTGATAAATCGCTTAATTCAGCGCTTCTCAACCGGTGCCTCGAATCTCTCTCTTTTTAATAACATGAAATGTGAAAATATAAAATTGTGTCTGATATCTTGCATGGCAAAGGGAGGAATTCAGCATATCAAAACCATAATTAAAATGTTTTCTTTTTCTGTTGCTCGCTCGCTATATTTCCTTGAATGTTATAAAAGGCTAATACAAAACTTGATTGTCTGTATGAAACATTTATTTTCATAAAGCACATTGAGATCATTGCCATATACCGTTTTCAATACCCCCTTCCCATGTATCTTTCGCATCCATTACACATTGAGAATGAATATCTTCCTTCTCTTCTTTGCAGAATTTGCACGCTGAAATGTAATTCTCATATTTTCTGTAATAGCACCTTCTTTTTTCTTGCTTTCTTTTTAAAGCGTGTTTCGTATATTGGTTCTAATTGCATTTGGGCTTGACATAATTTTTTTATTTTACATTGCCGGCTTTTATCAAAATGATTTGAAATTGTAATAATAATAAACTGGATTTACATACTACGGAATACCGTCTCTAAGCGATTTGCAGATGATTGGAGTCATTCACATACAATGTGCACCGTCTCCAGTCTCCACTCCCTGGGGAGTTGGCCTATGTTCCCCGTGAGGGCATAGTCAATTACAACGTGTACTACCGGGTCCCCATGGGAACTATTGAGTGACAAATGTAGATTAATGCCTTGCCAAATGACATTAGTGCTGTGTCGGGGATCAACCCCACAACCTTTGAATTTCAAGTCAAGAAATGACATGCCCTGAATATTTCATAAAAACTAAACATGTTAAGTAAAATTTGTTGCTTGGATAGATAAAGTGCAAAGTGTATTTTTGTTCTTCTTTCTTACGATGAAATAAACCTACTATCATGTTGCGCTACTTCTAGCTTCTTGGTATCAGAATAATGTATAGCCTACAACATAGGAACATGATAAACTTCTACATGTTTATGTTTATGTTTGTTTATGTTTGTTCACGGCAAACCTACTATCAATACCATAGGCGCCGAAAGTGGGGGGGGGGGGCAGTTGCCCCCCAGTCAAAAAAGTGGGGGGGGGGGGGGCAAAACGCATTTTTGCCCCCAAAAACGCCCCCCCCCCCCCTCCCCAAAAAAGAGAAAAAAGCAGTAAAGGAGTAAACATGGTTTGTATTTTTAATCCAAAAGAACGTAACAATAATAAAAACCTGAATTAAATCACATATACAATTCCATTCAAAGAAAAAGGTAAGTTTACAGGAATTAAATGTTATAAACATTGCGCATGCCACCTATACGGTATTTATCAATGGAGGTCTCTATAATAGCGATACGCGCATATCATGGACATAATTGTGCGAGAATAGGAAAGCGTGTCCGTTTTTTTGTTATATTGGTGAGAAGACATGAGCCCCTGAACGCTGGCGTACTGATGGGGGGGGGGGGGGGGGGTGTATTTCTTATTCGAAACAAGTGATTTACAAATGTTGATGTTGTGACATGATTTTTCCGGCATTTTTTCTCCATTTTTTTGTAAGTCATACCTTTTTATGCGTTTGTTGGAAAATAAGAAATTCCCAAATTACAGTCAGGCGAAAATACGCTTATTTAGAAGCCTTTATGTCATGGTCTGCAAAGTGGCTGGGCTCGAGCCCCCCCCCCCCCCCCCCCCCCACCCCCCCTCTCCTTTTTGAAAAAGTATGTTAAAGAGAAAAAGAAAGAAAGACGGAGATAAAAATAAGTGACCTGCCAATGTCACAAATAAGGTATAAAAAAATGCTCATCTGACCGTAATTAAATGCTTAAAACCCCAGAGCTTACGGGGGCTCCGCCCCCGGACCCAACCAAGTCACCTAAGGCGGGCCCCTGGATGCTCATCTGACCGTAATTAAATACCTAAAACCCCCGAGCTTCCAGGGGCTCTGCCCCTTGGACCCCACCAAGGGCTCTAAGGCGGCCCCTGGATGCTCATCTGGCCGTAATTAAATACCTAAACCCCCTGAACTTCCGGGGGCTCTGCCCCCTGGACCCCACCAAGGGCCCTAAGGCGGGCCCCTGGATGCTCATCTGACCGTAATTAAATACCTTAAACCCCTGAGCTTCCGTGGGCTCTGCCCCCTGGACCCCACCAAGGGCCCTAAGACGGCCCCTGGATGCTCATCTGACCGTAGTTAAATATTAAAACCTCTGAGCTTCTGGGGGCTCCCCCCTTGGAACACGTCAATGGCCTGAAAGAGGGCCCCTTGATGCTCATCTAACCGTAATTAAATACCTAAAACCCCTGAGCTTCCGGGGGCTCAGCCCCTTGACCCCCTGCCAAAGCTCATGCCCTGGACCCCACGTCAGTTTACGCTCTACCTGATTGATAATACTCCACTTTGAAAAACGTTCCGTGGGACCTGCATGTAACGTGCAAGACTGGTGGTGATGCAGATTTTTCGTCCGCCCACCCCCCCCCTTCCGAACTTTTTTCTCATTACGTCACTGCCCCTGGAAGGTGAGCCCCCTGGAATGTTTGCCCCCCCCCCCCCCCCCCAATCCCAAACTGCTTCCGGCGCGCCTGATCAATACACATCCGTGCCAATGTACATACCTTTTTTTAACCTTAACAGCAAATTGAAACGCCCCAAAACCTTCTGTGCTTGTTAACAAATTACATGTAACAGTCCCCCCCCCCCCCCCCGCTTCATACCGATATACCAGCTTCGAGAATACATCTCCCTAAATGTGAATGGTATTCATAATATATGAAGTTGAGTGATGACATTATATTTCTAAAAATGTAAGTTTCCAAAAATCCTCACAAAATTTCCCATAACTGACCAATAAATCAATTAACCAACATAATCAAATTTATGGATCATGTTTCTTTCTTGTGGGCCTAGTGACGAGTTATTCGATTAACCTAAATGAATGAACTTGTACAGTATAGTCTGCATACCTTACTTGTTGCTTTATTGGACAAGCCTCGGGCAAGCTTTCAGGTTGTCATGAACAAGCCATTCACTCTTACCCGACCCGTAATTCCTCAAATTTTCAACTAGTAAACCCGAAATTACTTATAGCCCATAGATCCATGAGACAGCATGGTCCTGACCTATGGAACTCTCTCCCAGAATCTATTAAATCATGTTGCTCCCTCTACTGAAAATTAAAACGATGTTATTATCAGAATATTCAAGGTAAAATTTCTGTGTCAACTCTTCAGTCTTTATCATAATGTCATCTCTTCTTTCATTCGAATCATTATCATCGTCATCATCATCAACATTAGCATCATCATCATCATCTTCATCATCATCATCATCCTCATCATCATCCTCATCTGCATTGTCAATATCACCATCATCAGAATTTGTATTTTCAATTACCTATCCGTTTTTGTTAATATATTTCATGAGTTTTGTCTGGGGCTGTCGTATTATCAAGCAATCTGCTTACAATGACAGTCCTTCCGCAAATAATTTTATAATGTTTGAGGAAATTTAGTATTTATGACAGTAATGTTTATCATTTCGTTTTTGGAAATAACAATTTATATATATATGATTGTATCCGCTTATTTATGATTCATTGTCAGAAAAATACGTATTGTACTTTATATTATTATTGTTATCAAAAAACTGTGTACATACATGAATGCAGAAGAAAACAAAATCAAATCAAATCAATTAGTGTCAAGTTAGCATAAAATTTGAAGTTTTGTTCTGATAAACCTGTCTATAAAATTTACAACGGACTGTGATCTCTTTGATAAGTTGGTCTACTGCCCTCTCCGACAATAAGCAACAACCACGTCTAACTTTATCTAACCTTGGACCTAGTAAGATCTAACTATATTATTTTTAATAGACCCAAATCATTTGTGAATTACGATGAATAATCGTCCACCCCCCCCCCCCTCGGGCAGCATTATATCTTACTCAGTACATTTTGTTTAAGTGACGTTTTTCGACGGAATATCACCCTATAACAGTAAAATATGTAATTTTCTCGTTTTCTCGCAAAATATTGGAACAGGAAATGAAAGTTGATCGGGAAAGAGTTACCCCTTCGGCCCTTCCCCGTCGTGCTTACAAGTCTATGATGATTCCAACCATTCACTTAACTCAAACGTTCATGCTCTAAACACTGCCCATTTAAACTGTTGAAACTGAAGCTTAATTAGTGAACATGCTCACAAATCAAACAAGATAATGGCGGGTAAAGTGGGAAAGGCGGAGAAATAGAAAGAGAAAGAGAAATAGATAGAGAGAGGGGGAGAGAGAGAGAGAGAGAGAGAAAGAGAGAGAGAGAGAGATGGGGTGGAGTGGGATGGGCGGGGGAGGAAACATGAAAGGAGACATTACAATCCATCGGATCCATACCAACATCTTTAAGAACGCTGACTACGATGACTTGTAATTATACACAACTAATCCTGACAAGTTAATATTGACAACACTAGAAATATCAGAGAAATTAATTGTTAGATGAATAGTTTAGGAAAACCAAAATTATAAAAAGAAGAAGAAAGAAATGTAAAATTATAAATTTGCAGGCCTAATCCACCAGCGAAAACTGGCAATTCGAGTATCTCTCCCATTTGCTTTTAACATTTCAATACATTCCCAATTTCATGGACTTTGATGAAGGATGGGATGTATTTTATTATCATGGTAAAAATGTTATGTGCAACCTGATTTTGTGCACAGTTTTACTTACCATGCACACCATTAGAAATAAATATCTTCACTAAAGGAATTAGACATTCATAAACGTGCCCTACTATATTCGCAACTTTGTGATCTTGCGTGTTTATTTTTGGTCTGCCGCCCTCTTCTCTAGTAAACGATAGACAATAAAGGCGCCCATTAGCACCTCAACAATCTTCTGTTTATCAATAAAGATAACCTGTAGGCAATTTCATTTTAAATTAGAAAATAGTTGCGGGCAGTATTTTTATATTTCAAATTGGAAACATGGCTGTGTAGGCAGCAGTGTGTATACAAGTGCTATGAAGATTTGCTAATTCATTTTTGATAGATCGCAACTTAAAACACATATCATTTTTATAAAAACGATTAGTCGAATTTTACTAAAACCCTCACCGATCTGTTCTTCTCATTTGCTGCTTTTATGAAATCCAACTTGATGTCAGGGTGGACTTCCTCTTTTAAGTTCCCACCATGGGATTTGTTTTCTTTCCCAAAGTGCTACTGTATACTTGCTATATAATGTCGTTTGAAATGAATAACTGTATTTCAATAGTCAGAATGCAACTGTTAATTCAAACATCAATTGAAAAAATTAATCTTTAAAAAAAAATGAATTTGGCGCCTTTGGGAAGTAAGTCCTTCATCACAATTGTAATTCAATAACATAGATAATAGAAATAAATGTGAAGCATCTAAATAAACGTATTGCATCTAAATAAATGTATTTTAGCTGTCCATTTGATTGCAATAAAAATCCAAGTCATTTGACGTCACGTTCATGTAGCCAAGACTTGTGCTATGGAAACAGTATGATAAAAAGTTGAAAAGGATGAAATAAGCCCAAAATCCGTACTTCATCAATATTACATTTGAAGTTAATGTCTGAAGAATTTTAATAATATTTGTCAGTTAGCAATACACAAGCCACCATGATCTGCCTGTTTGCCACAAAGTTGGTGATGGACGTGACTGCTAAGGCTGTTTCCATGGTATCGTATCATATCCTCCGGAAATCAATAAATACCATATACGGTATACTATGATAGTATATATTTGTAATTTACCAACATAAAAACAAATGGAAGCATATAAACATAACATATACTTTCTTATCTGGCCCATCTGATTGCAGTGAAAATCCAAGACATTGGAAGTCTTGGTAAAGTAGAGGAAGAAAGAAAGTAAGAAAGAAAGAGAATTAGAAAGAGAGAAAAGAAAGAGAGAAAGAGAGAAAGAGAGAAAAAGAGAAGAGAGAAAGAGAAGAAGAGAGAAAGAGAGAAAGAGAGAAAGAAAGAAAGAATGATGGAGTGAAAGAAAGAAATAAAGAAAGAAAGAAAGACAGAAAGAAGTGAAAGAAAGAAAGAAAGAAAGAAAGAGATCAAAAACGGTTTGAGCAAGAATAGTTCAGGCTCAATACCACCGCGCCCACCCCAACCCCCCTATACAGGAGTACGTTCATAATGCACCTGTTCCACTGAGTTAGCAAAGTTTTGATCATGCATGCGTGTACGTAGGTTTACATCGCAGCATACCCGGTACCAGTGGTGGTGCATTGTCGAGTCGAAGGTAGTCCGACGAGTTCACAAGTAATGCAGGAGCATTTTGTTCAAGAAGTTCATGGAACTAAATTCTAAAGGCAACATTATCAACTATAGTCTCACAATGAAATGAGATCAATGTGCATAATCTTCGGTTTCCTCACAATGTAATATGGCTACCAGGGACGAGTTACTGTTCCGTTACTTTAATCCGATTCTAAGTCAATAAGATCGCTTCGGTTGTCTCCCAGCAACCCAACGCTTCACGAGCTTATGCCAGTGCTTCCCCACTACAAGAACGGTATAATCCGGCGGCCTGCTAGCTGCCGTTGTACTCGACCAACCCAAATTTATGCTCGCTTTATAATAAAGCCTCCGATTTGCCGCTATTCGAAATTAGTTTCAATGTTGGTTAAAGCTTTATGAACAACTGATACTTGGATGTAATATGCTTGATCTACAATGCATCGTGATGAGTTTGCCTGAAAATTCGAAGTAAAAAGACAAGAGATCTACTCCAATTTCTTATTATTCCATGCTGTGGAGTGTGAAGCAGACGAGTTCGTTTCAATCATGGGGAGTAAAATTAATGAGGTGAGCTACTGATAATTGAATTGTTGTTGTTTTACAGTAGTATGACGTTGTAAACTGGAAAAAAGTGTAATATAGTCTTATAGATGTCATGTTTACAAATGAAAGAATTGGAACAAAATGATCCGTTGATTTTGCAGACATATTCTAGTAATAGACTAGAAATATAAGTAAAAATGAAGGAAATCTTTCAAAAAAGTTATGAAAAGCAGGATGATATGGATAATGGCTTTTCGGCTATGGACGGTATATAGCATTCCTTTGAAATCATTTATCTAATTAGACTATAATGATTTGTGAAATGAGTTAATATAGTATGAGTAATTTGTATTGTCTTACTGTAGAACATATAATTTAAATTGTGAGTCAACATTTATATTTAATTAATAAAAGTCAGTAGAAATAAAAGTTCAAATTTGTTGTTAAACAATTATGTGTACTTTCAGTGATTTTTGTCTTGCATATTCAGATGAATATAAATGTATGTAATAACCCATAAAGTAGTGGTATTTGATATGGGATTGGCAATAATAATCTGTCATTAAAATCGTGTATTGTGTTCCTGAATAGACATGAGTTAATATCAGTAGACGAAGTACATCTACAATACATGTCAAGCATAGCAATTATTTCGCTAGTAAATGTATCATGGGCACCAATGTACATGTATGTTCATGTTCAAATGAGGCTTCGTTAAGCCTCTTCTGTTTTTAAGCCGACATAGTATCAACTTGTAGTGAGATTTTTACTTTCACTATTCATCTGGGCACTCGACAAGTACAAGTACGATAATACGCCAACAGCGGTCTGTACTTAACCGGAAGAAGAAGAAGAAGAAGATGTAACCAATTTGCTCAAAATGATTGAACATCACACTCTCTTGTTTTTCTTTTCCCCACTAATATAACAGCATTCTTGGTATGTGTAACCACACAATATGTTGTAACCACATACAAGGTTGATATTATATTCAGCCTATTATGAGAGTGCTTAATTGCTTCATTATCACAGCCTTCACAGGGCCATTGTAACCACTGGACACTAAATCTATTGTTCATAATGAGCTTGAAGAAGCTAGTACAGGAAGGCTGATTGTGCTTAATTGGTAGATGACTATCTTCATAGAAGTTAATCCCCATGTGGTACTAGCTGAGAGAGTAGGGAAAGTCTTTGATTGAACCTGAACAAGGGTTTAAACTTTTTGTTTGCTATAAACAATATAGCCTGTCAAGTGTATGTTTCAAACAAGTTAGATCTGCTAAATTGTCAACAAGAATTTAATCCCCATGTTTTACTACACTGTTCATGTATGTGTAAGTGTGACTCTTTGTTTAATGTAGTGGAAGTACCATGAACAAAAAAAGTAAATGAAGCTTTATGATCTTTTGAACTTCTGCTGTTACACCTCTGAAGTTACTTGTAGTATGTATTTGATCTGACCCAAGAGGGGGAGATTTGCAATGTCAATAATCCAGACACCATGCAGCATTTTGTTGTGATCGATGTGCTGGGCTGCTGGCTATACAAAATAACGGAGTCGGGCTAACTCGCCCCGCGGGACATCTCGCCCCTCGCCCCAGCCTAAAAGGCTGGGGCGAGATGTCCCGCGGGGCGAGTTAGCCCGGATTCAAAATAACACTGCCAAGAGTACATCTACATGTATGTTGTGTCTTTTAACTTTTTAAGACTATAAATATATTCTTCATAAGCTTAAAATTATACAATCTACAATGTATACATACATGTACAAATGTATATGTTTAAAGACTATCAGTACATACAAATTTTCTTTTGAGCAGTCTGAAGTATGATAAAAAATACAAGACTTTTGTAATGTAATAACTCTTCTGCTTGAAAAAAGTGCCTATATATTTCAAAAAGATGAATTCAACAAAATATTGAAAAGTGATACAGTTATCTTCATGCTATTGAGTTGCAAAAACTGATGGATGTGATCGCCTACATCTAGTCATCTAGTCAAACAGGGTGATATAAAGTATATGTGACATACTTTCATTCTCAACTTGACCTATGACAATCTGTGTCAAGTTAAATCAAAGACAAGCTCAATTTACAATCCTCTCTCCATACAGCTTTCATTGTAACATGACCCATTGTCAGTGCATGGGGTAAAATTTCACGCACTGCGTATCACAATATGATAAATTCAGAACAAAAACTGGTGCTAGATCTGTTCATTAAACAAGCAGTCATCCTGATCATGACAGCTCTGTCTCATATTGTACTTTTATAGTTTTTTTAGTTGATTAGGCATATCAATAAAGACTCATTGCTACAAAGCTTTGGACTACTACTCATGCAAAAGCTCTGCCAAGGGCTCGATTGCTCTTTGCGGTGTACATGTACATTGTAAATTTATTTATAGTTCAATTTTATGCTGTTTGAACAAAGTCTATCCATAGTCCAATTTGGTTGTAAAGTTTTGAAAAGAAGATTAGATTACAGGTTGGCATTTTTATGAATCAGTGGAATATGTCGATAGTAAAAGGACAGTATGAGTATCTTTTTGATTGAATTTGCAATGTACATGTACAGTATGTATTTACAAGAAAATAAATTTAAGTTTCATCCATTATGTACATGTAGATCTTTTTCTCTGTCTGTTTTTGATACACTTCAATACAGACGTCTACGTCAGTAAGTGAGACAAAATCAATACCAAGACATGTGGTTGAGTGCCGATTCCCAATTGCTAGCCATCCCACAAGTTAGCATCAACAATGGGCAGAGCACAAGAGATCCTTTTTTTATAGCTACATAATCGGTTATTGATTTCATTCCCATCCCCCTGCTCATGTAAAGAGCTTGGTTTCTTTACGCTCATAAAAGATGTAGCTGTATTGATGATACGGTATGCATCGACCTTCGGGTTACTTGGAGGTGTGGATACATGTAATCTATAACTGCATGTATCATCTCTATTTAGCTTACAATATCTTTCTTTTTTTTAGGCCAAAAGAAAAATGGGAACATTATTTTAATTTGATTTTTCATTTAAAGATACATTTTAGATTAATAAATTTATTACAAAGGGAAAGGTCATTGGTCACAAGCTTTGTATATTGGCTGCATTAATTGAAGGCTAGACCCTTCTTTTCCAACAGTGAAACCATGCAATATGCATGTGAAGTTCATTGAGAGCTGTCATTATACGTATAGTATAGTAAAAGGTGAAAATAATTATGGTATCTATTTACAAAGGGTGTTTTGATTGATATACATGTATATGTGTTTTTTATTCCATTTTTTTTTGTAAAAGCAAATGAGAAATACAAGAAATACACCATTTTCTTTTCAGATGTCACCGAGGCACTTTCCAGCCCAACCCAATCAATTTGAGCTTCAATACAGACCTAATGTAATAAGCCATCTGCCTCCCCTCAGTGCACATCAGGTAAGAAACATCTACATGTATAGCTTTCTGAAGCAGAGTATCAACTGAAAAAGAAATGTGTTTATGATCATTTCACGCTCTTTATAGAGATTGATTTGTTTGGAACCTACATTTAAAATCCTTTGTCGCAAGAACATTTTGCTATTAAAAAGAAAATAATCAAGTTTGCCATATTTTGATCACTTATGAACAGAATTATTATAAAAGACTTCCAGAAGAAATATATGTCAGATATTTTACTTTTATAATATGTTCATGTATGACATTTGCCATTGCTTGAGATTGAACTTTAGCAAAGTATTGAATATTACATGTACACTGTACAAGTGTTTTAATTCAGTGATACATATTTCCATGACATCTCTTGAGAAATTGTGATAATTATAATAAGAAAGCCTATAAATTTCAATGAAATGCATTTAGATTCCACTTTATATTTTGCTCCATGCCATATAAATAATTTAAAACATATATATATCCGGGTAGCAGACAATGGTGGTAGAACCTGGCAGTTCATTTACCACCCGGGGGCATTTGCAACTCAAAGGGCTTTTGAGTTCATTGCATACACTGTATCATCTCATCTCTCTACACCAAACATATAATGTATACATTTCAAAGAAATTTTATCAGATCATCCCTTGGAAGGGGGCATAAAGTTATACAAAACTTATTCACCCCTCTACAGTCAAGAAGATTAATCAATTTTATGTGAAAGGCTTTGTAAAAGACTCTGTGCAGCTTTTGATGAAGATGAAAATTTAAAGGAACCAATAATATATCTTTTTTTTTTGTAACGCTATCCAGTCTATTCATGTAAATGTAGCATACAAAAGATTGTGTTTGCAGACTTGGCAACCATTATCAAACATCATTTATACATGCACACTTTCTGTATATATGAGAAACTGAGAGATCTACTGTTTCAGGTTCAGTATAAAGCTCACTGGCTAGACATTAATTTTGTGATGGGTCCCAGTCTCCATGTCAAGCTGAATGCTATATATAACCTGACATCAAATGCTTTATTCCTGGGGCATTAATGTCTTACACTTCAGGGCTGCGTCTCATGAAACCGTCATAAGTACAAGTTCAGCGACATCCCATTGAAACGTGTGTTAAACTTATACACGCATTTCAATGGGATGTCGCTGAACTTGTACTTAGAACGGTTTCGTGAGATGCAGCCCGGACCTTCATCGGGCCTAATTGAGAAAGTTTGTAAAAAACATTGCACTTGTAGGCCTACCAAACCACCAAAAGTTTAGTCCACATGAGAAGTGCAAAGTCTTAGTTTGCACGTTCTGCCAATGTACACTTGCAATATAGTGAATATACATGTACCAGTATGTGTATTTATCTTCATGCTTAATGTGGCACGATAAGTACATCTTCAAATATTTGAGTTTGTGCGTAATTACAGTATGAATACAAATATGTTTTGGAATATTAAGATTGGGACGTTACAGACAAGATAATTTTTTAGAAAGATATCATTATTTTGTTATCAACATTCTCTTTAAAAACATGATCACTTGAAGTTTGATTGCTTTGACATTGAATTATTTTCATCTGAAAGAGAAAATGTGAGAAAAATTGATTAATGGATGATTGGAGTCTGAAAGACTCTGGTAAATAAAATTAAAAATTAAAAAAACACCAACAAACACAACAAACAAACCAACACTGGTAAAAAAAATTAAAAAAACACTTGAAGGAAATTTCAACTTTTCAGTAGGAAATCTAAATAGAGCTGATGTGTTAAACAAAATGGTATTTTTAATATTTGTTTAAATATTTGTTTAAATACTAATCTCTGCAATGGATTATATTTAATCACATAATTGCGTTGAAGTAAAAAAACTGTTTTGCTTACATTGTTAGTTGCACACATTACACTTTTATGATGTTTGTTAGAATTTATTTTAATCCAGAATTTCTTTATTTATATATTCTGAAATTGTGAGCACCAATGTACCAACAAGTGATGATGCTGTACTGATTTGAGTCTACATGTAAATGATTTTTCATTGTGTGTACAATACCATGGCAACCAGAGTAGAAGTAATTGTTTTCCGGTACGTCCTTTCTGATGAATATCATAGTGATCTCATGGATTGGTTGCTATGCTTCTCAACCAAGGACTTCTTCTGTATCATTTTATTGCCATCTAGGTAAAATATTCATGTGTTCCAGCATACATGTAATTAGTCTGAACATCAGCATGGACTCCTATTTGTATTTTCATGAACAAGATTGACAAGTACTTGAATAGCTTTGTAAACCCATTACAAATATTGTATACTGGTTAGTGAATATACACATATTTACATTATAAGCACACATTACAATGTTTACATGTCCAATTTTTCCATTTTGTTGCCCATTTGTCTGATAAAATTGATACGTCAGATTTTAGAGTTAGACCTGTAATAATAAGCCAAGTAATGTGTCTTAATTTCATGTTTATGTACAGTGTACAATGTATATACATATACAGGTCATTCAGCTAAAATCCCTCAACAGGGACTCGATTATTATAAATGAGGGTTGAGCTCATCCTTTATTATCTGTTGCAAACAACTTTTTATTATGATAAAGACTTCAGAGATTTGATAACAATCTTTTATATCTTCTTATTTTTTCTTCCAGCCTGCATTTAGTGAAAAGCCCAAGATAGTCCAACCAGGAGCATTCACGAGAGCTGCTCCAACCAAAGAAGTCAAACATAGTCGCAGAGTCAGTGATGCCATCGCTAATAACTATACCCCAACCGCTCGCAATCTAACATCTTCGTACATTTACGAGCTCCTACGCAGACACGGTAAATATCTTATGAATGCTGACGAGGGTATTGATGCTTTCCAGGTGTTCTATGGAACTTCTACCAGAAGCCCTTTCAAAGAATCACCTGTTACAGAAATTCACAAACAATCTCTAATTGAAATTGAGACTCGGACACGTGTATAATTGATATACCCAGGTCGAAATTCCAATAGGATCCGATAGCCTATTGGACCATCAGAAACCATTAGAGCTATTGGTGTCTATTGGTTTCAATAGGGAAAGTGAAATGATGGACCCACAGAAACCAATAGAAAATATCTAATGGACCAACACAAACCCACAGAAAAAATGCTGATGGACCAACAGAAGGCTTCTATTGGACCAACATCCACCCACGTCTTCTATGGGTTTCTGTTGGTCCATTAGATATTTTCTTCTATGATGGGTTTCTGTTGGTCCATTAGATATTTTATATGGGTTCCTGTTGGTCCATTAGAGATCTTTCTATGGGTTTCTAATGGTCCCATATTCTGAATTCCCTGATGAAACCAATAGTCCAATGGCTTCTATTAGTAAATCAATAATGATAAATCAAAGATCGATTTTAACAACTGTCCACCAAAAAGGGTATATTCTAATCTCGATTGCATTAACTCCATCACAAAGATCACTTGAAGTGAGTTTAAGAATATCCTTTAATTAGCTGAAGGCTTGTACTATTCTTTATAATAAACATACATGAATTGTTTCTTGGTTAGTAATCATTATAATCAATATATCTATCGCTAAAATGTGAATGTAATTGTAACATGATCACACAAATAATCTATTGGTTATTAATTGCCTAAAGAAAATAAAAATCACAAAATTGATGTGCATTGTCAAAAGTTACTTAACAAATTATGATAAATGTATTGTTCTGTGAGAACGTGTAAAGTAATCATGAATATGCATGAGATAGATTTAGCTGTTGGTTTCTATTGGTTTCTATTGGTCTCATTGGTTTTCTATTGGTCCTATCGGTTCTATCGGTTTCTATTGGTCTTATTGGTTTCTATTGGACCTATTGGTCCTATTAGTTTCTATTGGACCTATTGGTTTCTATTGGTCCTATTGGTCCTATCGGTCCTATTGGTCCTATTGGTTTCTATTGGTCTTATTGGTTTCTATTGGTTCTATTGGTTTCTATTGGTCCTATTGGTTTCTATTTATATTGGTTTCTATGGGTGCTATTGGTTTCTATTGGTTTCTGATGGTTTGAATGGTCTCTATTGGATTCAATTCTATGGGTCCAACAGAAACCAATAGACTCCAACAGAAACCATTAGAGACCAATAGAATTTGTCTAATGGTCTCTATTGGTCTCTATGGGATTTTCGACCTGGGTATCTAGAAGAATGAGAAAGAACTCTTGTACATTAAAATGGCTATAGACGCACAGCTAAAAAGATATTGCTTGTTTACGAGCCAAAAAAAGGGGTTAACTCTGTAAAAGGTCTCTCAGCATTTCCTGCTAGATGTCTACTTTTAAAAACATGTTTACAAAATGTTTGTCTTCATAAAAAGGATATTTTTGTCAAGAATAATTTTTCAATTTTTAAAATGTAAGTATGAATTAAATTGATCATTTTAATAAATTTCGTGTCATGTAGGACGTAAAGAACAGTAGGAAAACTGTTTAGACTGATAATGTAGTCCAATAATCGCCATTGTCCCTATATTTCCTATATGCGTAATATTGCATATTGTATGAATGACAAGAGTTTTATCATTTTCTGAATTTTCGTCTATTTACTATTTAAAAGAGATTACCCGGTACATTAAATTTCATTTGATTTTGATTTAGATCGTCCACAAATTCGGAATGGCAGGAGATCGCCATCTCCCAACCACAGAGGTCCGTCTCCATCACATAGGATGCCATCACCTCAGCATAGCAGATCACATCATATACAATCAGCCAATCTAGATAGACATTTACCCGATAAATCTACTAGTCGTGGGACTCCTTCACCAAGAAAAAGGTGAGTTTAAGAATAATTGTATTTGTAAAACTTAATATTGAATATGAGGTATGAGTGGCCTACTTTCTTGACACTTAGAAATAAGAATTCTGCTTACACTTGTTCAATGGTATCCATTGTATCTCTTATATTTTGACATCCAGATTTGTGTAGAAATCCAGTAATACACATATATTATTGGATATTGACACACCTCTTCAGAGTATGGATCAGACCTATAATTAGAATCTATAATATTTCAGTTTCTGATTTGACCATCTCTGAGAATATTGACTTCTTTTTTGAGATAGCACTTCACCAGGTTGTGTCAATTGATTTTGTTGAGACACTATGTACAACACTTCAGTGTGAGTGGTAGAGCCAGTGATATTGGTTCTTCAGTCTGGTCATTATATAGTTACTGCAAATATTATGACATGGCTCCTGTGTATGCATAGTACTCACACCAGGTCAAGAAATATTCCAGGATCAATCATTTTTAGCTTTAAGTGGTGTACAGGGTGGAGCAGAAAATGGAGAATACACTGAGAAAGAATGAATTCATAGCATTCATACATGTTTTTACTATAAAGATAATACAGGGGAACAATTAAAGTTATGAAATATTTGTGATCCAAGTGAAACAAGGAGGCTGTTGAAATGTTGTGAATAACTGCATTTCTGAATAGATACTCATGTGTAACTTGAACTGTATATTGCACTGTGAATAGACAGAACACAATGTTGATTGATTGGCTCATTGGTTCATATTTTATTAACATACAATAAAATGTTTTCATATCATATTTTTTCAATATGCAGAGATATATATTACAGAAGAGTTCAATGAAAATAAAAGTTGGTATAAGGACTAGAAAATAGCATGTGAACCTATTTAGATAACAAACAAGTTATTCAGTATTTATCAATTATTAAACTGTATCCTTACCTACCTTTTTGAAAGTGTAATTGTGTATGCATAGATGTAAAACAAATTAAGGTAGAGAGATACAGAGAAAGAGAGAAGGAGAGCTAGAGAGAAAGAGATAAAAAGAAAGAGAAAAAGGAGAAAGGAAGGAGAGAGAGAGGGAAAGGGAGGGAGGGGGTAAGAGAGAGAGGAAGAGAGAGAGGGAGAGAGAGAGAGAGAGAGAGAGAGAGAGAGAGAGAGAAGGGGGAGGGAGAAGGGGAAGAGGAAAGCTGAAATTATTGAATAATTTTTTGTATTGTCCTGAAGCTTGAAGATTTTGAAACTCTCTATACATGTAGTTACCTACACAAACTTATGCTGATTAATTATACCAAGAGTCAGAAGCCAATCTCATTAGCTGGATGCAAGCAATCAAAGGGTAATTAGCTTCGAGATAGAGGGACTTTGGATCCAAAGTGATTTACATATTTAGTATTTGGTTACGATTTGCATAACAAACATAGCCCACACGTTCTAATGATGCTTTTAACACCATGATTTGAGGTTTAAGGCAAACTATAGATTATTCATTAATTAATGACTGAATTTTGAAGTAGGTCTCCTCGCACTCTTCAAGTTTAATTGTAATTAGTACCTGCTTGAAAACAAATTATACATATTCCATGAATCTGATAAAACCACAAGTGAGAATATGTTATACCTCACCGCCTGTATACAGTAGTAGTTTAAATGTTCTTTTGTATTCTGTTTTAGGATTTGTCCGGGTAGCTTTCAGTTGCTTTTTTCTGAAAGGAGTGTAAATCTTAAAATGTTATGCAACTTGTTCCAATATTTGCATAACCTCACCCTCTCATTTTCTTTACTCCCTGTGAGTAAGACGGCCATTGATTTTGTTTGCCAAGCCTTCAGGCATCCTAAGCTGTTTTAGGCAAAGCTATGATTAACTCACTTTGAAATGAATAGAAATGGGTCACTGGGTGATCAAAATAGATATGTCTTCTCAAAAAAAACTCTTCCTCAAATTATATATTATTTGTTTGCACATAACTTGGACCACTGCCAGTTCTCATCCTTCTTGTTGTTATTGAGGGAGCTCTTGATTCTAGTATGTAATGCCATAACATTTCGATACTTGTACTCAAACACATAATACTTTTGTTGGAAAAGTGTTTCTTACTTTGATTACAACCACAACTATCATTAAAGTTTTAGAATTTATACATCTGTATAACTTTAGTAATGGCATTATTATTATTATTATTATTATTATTATTATTATTGAATGACAAATAATGGTATAGGAGAGTACATTTTGTCATAACCCTACTGTGATATTGAATAAAAAAAGGTAGAAGGATGAGCTTTTTGTTATAAATATGAAAAACTAGTATAATTTTAAAAATTGAACAAATTCACATTTTTGTGTTCACCCTTGACAACTTCAATTGAATACGTTTCATTAGATAAAAATCATTCTAACGGATACATACATATACATGTATATACACACGTCTACTCCGTTTCATGTTCAACATCATTAATTATGTGACATTGGATGACATTTTCTAGATATTTATGACCACTACTAAACAAGAAAATGTAAATGCTGCTTTATAAGTATCGGCTTGCATGGTGATGTAGATATACAAGTAGGCTTAAGACAATTTAAATGGAAGGAGCGAGTGGAATTCGATCTTAATAGACCTCGGGCAGAGAGAGAAGACAAGTGTCATCCATGTAGGTGAGATATAATTAGAACACTTGCATTAGAACGAATGAACCGATGGGAGCACTAACAATAGGATGAGTGCGAGGAAGCTTTGAAAGGGTGTCTCAAGTACCTGTCTCTGTTTGCTTTACCAAGTTGGTGATCTACTCTTTTCTCCTGTATTTACTCTCTCTCTCTTTTATGACAGGGTTTTTATTTGCATGTAACGGTTGGTGGGATACTTTTCTTTAAATGCAAAAATTGTAAATGAGTGTAAACAAACAAGAACTTTTGTGTGTGTGAAGCTGAAATTGACTGAGTTAATGTAAATTTGCACTTATGTCAGATAAATATATGCCACCACTTCTATCACTTCTATCATACTATGTTTCTTAAAAGTTTTGTGAAGTATGTTTCCTTATATTTACTATCTCTGATTTTGTGTGTGTGAAGCTGAAATTGACTGAGTTAATTTTTATTTGCACTTATGTCAGATAAATATATGCTTTCTCTTCTATCATACAATATCACGATATGTTTCTTAAGAGTTTTTTAAAGTATGTTTCCTTATATTTGCTATCACTGATTTTGATCCTGTAAAGAAAGACTTGTTCATTGATTTAACATTTATTCTCTTTCCTCTTCTTTGTGAAATAATCAGAAAAATATCTGTCACCAGTTTCATTACTTTTTTATGAAAATAGGAAATTTGGATATCTGTTCTTTTAATATCTCATGCCATTTTGATACGAGTGTGATTATTCTCTTACTTTAACATTTATTGAAAAGGGTTTTTATTTTTTGCTAAGAATAAATGCCCCATTATATTGACTGTTCATTTGCAACTACTGGTAATCATATTCCTGAACTGATAAATTTATCAATATTTCACATCAGAGACTGAAAATTTAATAATTGTAATCTTTTTTTCCTTTTTCGTCCACGTTCTAGTCCAAGATCATCACATCAGTCCTATGCTGAATATAAGAAGAGCAGAAGTCAGACATCATTGAACAACAATGGTTCAACGCCTTTACCTACCCTTCATAAACCACACTCTAATGGTCCCTCAACCGATAGGAGTCGTCTGCCCCCTATCAGCACCCCTCCAGCAAGTCCAAGGGACCAGTTAGACAGTGCAGTCAATGGACATGATAGGACTAGACCATTCAGTAGCAGGGAGAGTAGACCTACAAGAATGACGTCTAGTAGTGGTAGCGATCCTATGGTACCTGATAGCGGTAATGGATCGTTGAATGCAATACATTCGTCACCGACTCCAGTTAATGATGTTCCGACACTTAATCTTCGGTCTGTGACATACGCAAGCTCAGACAGTAGTCTTGGTAAGTTCATGTTTCAAGCTTTAACATTGCCCATTCTTTGATCGATCCTTAGTAAGTTCAGCTCAGGTTTCAAGCAGTAAAATACTTACCCTATTGAGTTTTGTTAATAATTGCGTGTACACACAATTTCAAACTCTATGGGGGTAATTCATGTTCCTTTTGTATGAATGTCACTTTTTAATTATTACAGATATCCAGTTTTTTTAAGACTATAGTTTACTCGAAGAGTTTATGCACTTTTTCTTGACAATCAGAAAGTCAAGATCATGAACCTTTTCAATTAAATTTACATTTACAGATGAGGAACTGATACTTGCATTGTTGCTGGAGAAATGATGTTTCATAACATAAACAGCCAACTCTTAAACAAATACATGTACAGTATAACACAATATTTACACTTGAAAATAGACAGTGAGGTCAATGTTCTTTTTGCAGAGAAGGCTGTTTATGAGTACATGTACCGTATATCACAATTTTACCTGTTTATGCAGATATTGATCAATTGATAGGACACCAGAATTACTTTAATACCTGGTTATAAGAATTGAGAGGATTTATATATACAGTTAAAACTGCTTTAGCGACCTGTACAGAAAGTCCACCTGTCTATAAAGACCATTTTTTGTTAATTTCCCTTGAATATGGTTTCTCATTGCAACCTGTACTAAAAGAACCTGTACATAAAAACCACCTGCCTATAAAGACGACTTTTCACATTTCCCTTGAGCGGTCTTTATAAACATGTTTCACCGTAATACTTTTTACCCCTTTTCTTAGATGGCCTAGACCTTCCTCCCTGTATGCGTGAATATGATTTAGAGATGGAAGCTGTGATGAGTGTGCAGTTCCCAGGGTATACCTACTCAACACATGGGTTATCAAGACCACCTACACCAGAACAGAAGGATGTAGTCAGGTATATTTTCTTCTTCTTCTGTTCTTCTTTTGCAGCAATATTAACAAAAACTAATTTTTTCAGAAACAATTTATTTTCTTCTTCTTTTCTTCTTGTCTTCTTCTGCAGCAATATTAACTAAATCTAATTACTTCAGAAACAATTTTTTTATTGTACTCCTAGTATTACAAACTGTTTTCCTGATCTTCTAAGAATCTTTCTTATGATATCTCTCTCATAGAGCTTCCTTTTAATGATTAGAAATAAGGGTTTCCCACGGTAAATTCCAAAAGAAGTAGCTTTCTTGAATCCCTTGATTACTATGCAATGTATGTGTGAGTGTAATGAGCTCTTATCAAGCAATCAATGAAAGTTGTCATTATTGGAAGATAGCTTTGAAACCATATAAAACACATTTTAATAAATTTTGTACTATTGTTATGACAGAAATCTTTTATCTTTTTAAGGATTTGATCTTATAAGGAACCACCTTTGATCATAATGCAAGTAATTCCAGAATGTTTCACAACCCTTTAACGTGGTAGCTGGCGGGGTATTCAATAAACCACACCTTGAAGCCTTTTGAAACGTTCCTTTGATACATTTAAAAAAAAAAAATTCTCACAACGTTTTGGCCACTTTTGTCCCAAACTGATCATTATGGTCACTTTCATTGTCTTTTTTTTTTCTTCTAGATATTATGGTTTGATCGAAGGGTCCATAGAAGATTCCTCCGTAGCACCGCTCAATACACAATGGATTAAAGAGATGTACAACTTCCTACCTGCTAGACTCAAGACTGAACCTCTCAAGAAGTGTATGAAAGAAGTCACAGAGGTAAGGAAAATAATACTCTCTCCTATATGCATCAGTATCCATCACTGGTATATAGGTGTGGCATGTAGTTAAAAGAAAAGGCAGATAATACAATTAAAGGTTACATTGAATACAACAAAATATAGCCTGAAGCTAATAGAGTTCCGAAGCTGTAACGTCATAAAAATCTATTTTTAGAATTTCTCAATTTGAAGTTCATTTTCCGAAAGAGCATCAAAAATAATGTCCAAATGTCGAAAACCAATTTAATATGTTAAAGAATTGGCTGAGATATGACCATCCAAATAAATAGATTCCCTCTTGAAATCACTGTTATTTTGATGGTCATATCTCAGCCAATAATGAACATATTCAATTGTTTTTTAACATTTCAACATTATTTATTCAAATTTGGTAAATTTGGTAAACGCTAAAATTAGTTTTTTTGATGGCCATGTTAAAACAATAAATTCAAAGTTTATCATGAACTAAAATGCTTACATTGTCATGTAAATGACAAAAGTATTAACATCAATGTTAGATATCAAATGTTTTCAGGATGACACAGTACATGTAGCTAGGTGATTGAGCCAGTGTAGTAATCATGTCAGTATCACATGGAAATCATACATTTTCATTTTCATGCTTTATAAAGCCGTATGTCTCTATTGCTTTCCTTTAAAAACATGTTCTTGCTTTCATAGTGTACGGTTAATAAGCAGCTGAATAAATTTGTATCTTACAATCTGTAACTAATTATTTATTCAGAGCTTTTATACAAAAGTTTTAACAGGAAAAATAGTATGATTTGAATGTTCACCTACATGTATGTTCATCTTTGTTAGTATGTAAACCTTAAACAGCATTAGTGGGAGTAATCTGGCAATTCACTATGATCCCTGTCTTGCCTAGATCTGTTTTGAAGGCCAAACTTTTCAGAACCTAAGTATCCTTTAATAAAGAGAATTACAGAGAGTCTTTAGAGACACTGTTCATGCACAAAGAATAGCTAAGACTAGGATGTGTAAGGTATCAATGGGATAACAGAGGATTTCAATCATGCTCTTTCTTTGTTATGTCTGCAGTGAGATCACATTTCCATTGATTCAAAGTTTTCTTTTTCTGCATGATTGTGTTGTAAATTGATGTATCAATATATAACTTATAAATCAGACAAGTACTATTAGATATGTCTGTAAGGTTTATGTATTCTCGCCATATATTTTTTGTTGTAATATCATCAGGGTCTTTGTGTGGGTTGCAACCCCCTCCCCCCCCCCCCCCCCATTCAAATTAAGCTGGTCACTTATAATGGATTGTTCCAAATTTCATGAAACAATATGATGTATTTGTGACATATGTTATAAGCCATGTCCAATTAAATTAAGGTGGTCATTTACAATGGATTGTTCCACAATTTTATGAAACAATGATATATTTGTGAGATATTTTATTGATAAGCCATGTCCACAAAGGCAGATTTTTGGTTGTCAGACAGGATTTTATATGGTTGATAATACCTTGGCAAATTCTAATTGTAAGTTCTATGCCCTGTCTTACAAAGAGTTGCGATTGATCCAAATCAATCACAAGTCCTCCAATCAATTGCAAGTTTGCAGTCTCCTATCTCTTATATGTACAAAGTTGCGATTGATATCAACTCTTTGTAAGACGGGGTCCACTGGTGTATCTACATGTTGCTACATCTGTGTGTCCCTAAAAGGAAGCAATTATATTCCATCTCGTTTTGGGGAGGTTCAAGAAACCTGATAGGTGCTATATAGTCAAATCCCAGACCACTAGTAAAGTGGTTGATTCATTCATACAATCATACAATCTTCCATTACCTGGGAATTAACACTACTAGGTTTTCTATTGACTCGCTACTGGGAGTCTCGTAATGTACAATGCTCTCGAAATGTATAACGCTCTCAAAATGTATCTCCCAGGGCAATAGGCCTTCAATCATACAATCACACTTCAGGCCTATCAATGCAACTTGTATGAGCGATTGTTACCTTAATGGATGTTTGAGTGCGGGAATCTATTTTTAGAACATGTGTGAAAAGACCTTTGTTTTTGTTGATGGAATTGGAACATGAGACCAGTCACAGAGGATAATAGATGAACTGAAATATAGAAAAAAGAAACATAGAAAAACACATATTCATATGAAATTCTGTTTTTTAGGCAAGTGTGTCTATACACTGTAAGGTATTTATGTATTATTATTATATTTTAAGGAAAACATGAATGTTTAAAAAGGTGCTTTACTGTTAAGAAGTTTAGTACAATAGAATATATGCGTAAGAGATCAACTCCTACCAGGAGTTTGAGTGTGCACAATAAAAGATTCGCTATCATTTATAATATATGAAATTATATGTGCAAAACCAGCCCCTTTGATAATTTGTCATAATTAACCTGTTTTTAAGTGGCAGGTAGCTGGATACACTGTAGACAATATCTCTGCACTCTCAAAGTACCTTGTAAATTATTTCCCTTGCTCTAGCTCGTATTGATTGATTCAGTGTCTCACAAGTAATGCTCTGAGGTAATGATTATCATTCACTTTGTCTTTCCTGGGGCTGGCTCGTAAAGTTGAAATGACTCATAAGTGTTATTGCATTAAAAATTAATAATCCAACCCTTTTCACACTTTGCATGACTATCTGAGCAAAAGCAGGGATTATGATTTCCAAAGCCCTTTGGAGTGCTTAGAAACATAATGTCATAATGTGATGTATTACAGTATACTGTTGCCAATAAAGTTAGAATATTTTTTCTTACCCTCTTTTCATGAGGTGATTGTGACAATTGTGTTTTATTCATAGTAGAGAAAGTTTTGATCTTTTCAGAACTTAGATATCAATTTAAAGAGTCATAAAGATGGAACGGTAAAGTTCTGAGAAAATAATTAACATTATCTATTAACATTAAACCATATTGTCACAATTTTGTATTAAAAGATGTAAGCGAAAAAATATTGTAACTTTATGGGCAACAGTTAATAAGAATGGAATATTATACAGTCAAACCTGTCTACAGCGACCGCCCAAGGGAAACACAGAAAGTGGTCTTTTTAGACAGTTCGTCTTTGTAGCCAAGTTCCTTTAGTACATGTTTCAATGAGAAACCATTTTCAAGGGAAACAACAAATGAGGTCTTTGTAGACAGGTGGCCACTAAAGCAGGTTTGACTGTAACATTATTTTATTCCATATTCTAACGTAGGAAGCCAGATCTGTCTATACAGAGAGCATCAAGAAGGGGATTATGGACTACATCCTGCAAGACCCCGTAGAACAAGAGAGACTTGGTGTTCCCATGCCAACCAAACATTCTAACTCGGCTGGTAGAGAGTGGTATCCCTGGAGTGATGCGGTGGATGACGCGAGGGACTTCATGGAGAACTATCTCTACATCACCCATCCCATCATGACTACTATCCTCTACAAGTGGGAGACACAGTGAGTGCATCCTGCCATAAAACAGATGTAGTGAATATCGAGGGGTCAGTGACACAAAGACGTAACTCTATTTTGGCCATTTTGGGGTGTTGGATGGAGTTAAGTCTTTGTGTTTCCTGGAAAGCCCACATTTTTCTGAACATTTTGATGTCAAATACTCATTTTGGCAAAATATGGAGTTACATCTTTGTGTCACTGAACCGTCAATATGATAGAAGGTGTATTTCTCTACTTGCCATTGTATGATATACTGGATATTGATGTAGATATATGCACATTCTGATCCAACCACATTAACTTTCGCATCCTACCGGGTACTCATTAAAAACTTGGGTGGAGAGTGGCAAATGTAGATTAACGTTTTGCCAAAGGACATTAGTGCTGCGACGGGAGGGACTCAAGGTAGTACCTTGTGATCTGCAGTGGGGTGACTTATCCACTAGACCCAAAACACCTCTAATCCAAATAAAGAAAGTTATTGGCATGATGAAGTTTATCGGTCACTCGCTTCCTGCCTTACTTCATCAATCCTTTTTTTTCTTCTTTCTTCCAGATATGCCCATCTCAGGATGTTGGACAGACCAGGTATAGAGGAGATAATGCCCCTCACTCCCGAGGCATTCCTTGAGCACATCAAGAACACGACGAAGCAGACAAGAGAGATCTTGATGAACGATTGGCTGGAGGAATGTGCTGATATGATTGATGATGAAAGAGATGAGATTGAAAGATGGATGCCAGAGAATCAGGTGAGTTTGATCTATATCTGTATCAAACATCAGTCTATATTGATTAGAAAGTATGTCATTGCTTTTAGTGAAAATGCAAGTGGCAGATGTGAATTTGAGTTGAAGCTTTTGGAATTGTATGTGAAATTATTGTGTTTTGGGTGTGCAAAATTTAATTCGATTTTAAGCATGATTCAAGTCTCGATCATGTTTGTGGCTGCAGAATGATTGCATCATATAAATGCAATATTAAAGGATACAACCTTTCCCCTCACATCTATACAAGGTTTGTGGTTTAACATCATATCTGCCAACAGCTCACTGGTGAGAGAGAGAGAGAGAGAGAGAGAGAGAGAGATAAAGAGAGAGAGAGAGAAAGAGAGAGAGAGAGAGAGAGAGGGGAGAGAGAGAGAGGAGGAAGGGGATGAGAGAGGGGAGAAGATGATAGATAGAATGGTGGGAACGACAGACAAGTTTTATTGATCACAAATACAATTATTATGTTTTATGACTTACCGGCATGATGTTTGGTCTATTTTTTAAATATTTTTCTTCAATTTTTTTAACCATATATGGTTATGTATTTTCAAAATTTGCTTGTGAACTGTGAACAGTTCAGCCATTGGCTGCTAATCATGTTTTGTATTATATCAGGAATAAATAAATATATAAATATCTACCCTCTTATTACTCTGTACAGAAGGAACTTATTTGTAGCTCTGTATCTCTCTTTAAAGATGAAGTTGAGTTCTGGTCATGCAATTGCATTGTGAAAGAAACGGTGTGGAATCGACCAGAAAAGGTTGATCATCTATCATATAAGAATTTGTGTGTATTGCAAGGTTCTGGAATCATCAAAATGATAAGAAATTTGGCCAAGTCTTGGTAAAGTTACAAACACTGTACACAGAAAGATGTATATTGGACTACACAAACACGTGGCGTAAAAATCCTACCCCCAAGTTTTACGATGTTACATGACATATTTAGAATATGAAGGCATTTGAAGAGCCATGCTTTTCAGAGAACATGTCTTATCTGATGTTCTTCCACACTTGCATAATAAGAATGATAACGCTCACAAATTATTTTTCACCTCTTCCCAGAACTCAACCTTCTCTTTAACATGTGTTTAGCAATTTACACCAATTCTGATTTCTGCCTCCCTCCATGCAGGATGGTAGAATGGCCCAGATGGATCTTTTCTTCAAGTCCCTGTCCACACTCATGTCCCTCTGCTTGAGGAGCTGTGTAGAGAAGTCCATTCATGATCTTGTGGATTGGTTTCAACTCTACGATGATGGAAATTATTATGATTGTGATTACGATGAATCTGAGCTGAGCCTACCAACCATACCACAGCCTCTCAAAATCTCCATGGTAACAGATGAACATTTTTAGCGTATTCATTTTCTTATTATTGCATAGAATAAAGGATGTCTCTAGAAAGATATTTTATGTATATTACAAAGACGTGTTGTTGATTGCAAGGTACAAGTACAAACATACTTTCTCCTAGGTTTAGCATCTCGTAATCTACATATAACATTTATTGTGTTACAGTATATTACCATGGTTCCACATTTGTCAAATGCAGGGAATGCAACAATCAAATGATTTATGGACTTTTTATGCTGACTTTAGCATTGAATATATTCAAGAAACAGAACATCATGAAACGATTTAAAAAGCTTTAACTATGAAGATCATGTTTGTTTATTAGAATAACCACTGTATTTTGATTGAAGTGAATACAGGTCTTGCCAGCACTTTGATATATTTAAGTGTGTGATTCAATATTAAAAAGCAGGTAAAATGTTGACTAAATATGTTATGTTTTGAAGACATCTACTTGTAAAAGTCGAAAAAAGCAAGGGTTTCTCAAGGAAATTTGTCAGTGTGTAGAACGGTAATAATGTAAAGCGCTTAGAAACTCAGACATTCCTGACGTATTAAGTGCTATATATAAAGCAAAATTATTATTATTATTATTATTATTAATGGTTTTTATTGTGTTCCAGGGTCCTGAGATGTCCAAGGTGTCCTGTTCGTTCACCCCAGACATCAACGGTGTCATAGATATCCTCCATGGGTGCATCCAAACCATGGTGGATGGTGTGAAGGGGATCCACCGGGTTGAGAAGCGTCTCTTCCATCGGGTAGACGCCGTGGCCATCACTCATATTCCTGCCGTCAGGGACGATGAGGAGGTCGTGGAGAGGGCAAGGGAGCAGGTCAAGGAGTTCATCTTGCATAACTATCATGGCCCTGTCAGGTTAGTTCGATGCTGGATATATCATGCATTCTTGTTGGCTGTCACAAATGTTACAGGACTTTGTGCTCAATCTTGGCTGGATTATGATCAATTTTGAACTTTTTATGTGTTCAAAAATAACAGACAATATATTTTGGATATCTTAGAGTTATATTTTGAACTGAACATTAACCTGTCCATTTGTACCCCCTCTCGATTCATAGTCCATTTTATTCTTTCCATCACATCCCACCGCTGCCACCATTTCCTTTACCTTATCGACAAGTAATGGCCATGTCTAGTTTTGGCTCTTAGGCTACAGTGCTATCATGCAGTAGATTTCCAGGCACTCGATCTAGACCCGTCTTTTTGTGCATGCTGTACCGAGACTCCTACATTAAAGGTAAAGACCAGTAATGGTCATGCGATTGCATTGTGAAAGAAACGTTGTGGAATCGGTCAGAAAAGGTCGATCATCTAGCATCTAGCATCTGCAAGGTTCTGGAATCATCAAAATGATAAGAAATTTGGCTCATTCTTCGTAAAGTTACAAGCACTATACACAGAAAGATGTATATGGGACTACCCTATCTCTCTCACCAGACCATGAGAGAAATAAATTTACCAAATATATGAATAAGTAGGCGGTTTCCCGGCAAATTTTTTATCATCATGTATTAGTCAAAACATATTCTTTCACATGATTGGTAATGAGAGCTTCCATTTCATTTTTTGAAATTGGGGCGTTGCCAATACTGGTCTTTACCTTTAAGCATATCTTTCATTGTAGTTGGTGCTCTTAAATGTAAACTTTTTCTTATGGTTACAGGTTTAAGATGGTGTACGCACCGTATGCCTACCTGCTAAAATCATCATCGGACTCACAGGTCGAGAAGTTTGTGAATAAAGACCAACATCTCAGGGACTATGTCAGAGAGATTGAGAAGCTCAAGAAGATGGCGGCTGAAGTGGGTCTCTTTCCGCTCAATGTACCCATGCATCTCTTTGAGTTGGACTGTACAGATATCAATAGGGTAAGTACTGTCACTTCTCCTTCCTTTGGGAAAGGGAAATAGATTTAGAAGGTTTGGTCTGATTAAAGTCTCCAAATTTGATGAAACCGCGAGTCTGATGTATTTAAGACATCAAACACACACATATTACAGATGTATGTTTCAAATAATATGCCCCACGATTTAACATTCTTCAATTAAATGTTATAGGATAAATACATTTTAGTCTCTGCCAAATACAAAAGATATATGTATATTCAAACTTTAATGCTATAATGCTCTGCTTTAGAAAAGAATTGCTATAAAAATGATAATGATCTGGATTAATATAGCACTTCATACAAAATACTATCTTTAAGTGCTTTACAGATATTATTATCCTAGTCGTCGGATTTGTTCACGCACAATGTGCACCATCTCCATTCCCTGTGGTCACTATGGTCACTGTGAAGGCATTTGGCAATTAACTAACCCAAATGCTTTCGTCTTCCTACCAAGTCCCCATTTCACTCCTTGATACGGAGTGGCTAATGCAGATCAATGCCTTGCCAAAATACATTAGTGCTATGTCGAGATCGAACCCATAACCTTTGTATTTCAAGTCAAGTGCTTAAACCACTCAACCATGACCCCTCTATGACCATATAATGTTATCTCTCTACAGTGGCTGATCCTGAGATCAAGAGACTTGGCAGACATCATGATCTCAAAAATTGTCAATACAAGTCGAGTGTTCAACCGTGGCATATGTGGGCAGTACGACCAGATCGTGAGGAAGATCACCAGTCAATCGGAGTCTACACATCAGTTGGTCAAACTACAGGAGTATGTGGATAGACTGACCACTGGAGAACTACTACAACTCAAGGTTAGATAGTTTTATGCTATTTTTATTATCTTAACCAGTTACAGTTACACTCTCCTCTTCACTCTCTCTCTCTTACTCTCCTCCCCCTCCGTCCTCCCCCTTCCTCTCTCTCTTCTTCTCTATCTCAGTCTTTATCTATTCATTTGAAAGAATTATTTCTAAAATATATGTTTTTGATGGTCCATTTCACATTCAATTGTGAAACTTGGTTTGTGTTGCACCAACCAAAAATATTAAATCCAACAAAATACAAACATGTAATTTTTTGAATATGTTATACATGTATCACAAAGTTAGTTTTTTCAGTGCAGCATTCATTGCAAAGATAGAAGCGATGTTTTGTTTGTGTTCTTCTAAAAGCATTATTTCAACAAGTTTAATGACTTTCTAATTATTCAAGAGAAGATCTGTCCAAAGTGATTGATATGTTTACTATCTTCTTATATTTGTCTTTGTTTCTTAACAGAAAAAGCTTGAAGTAGCAGGAGGAAACCTGATCTTTCTGATGGACTATGCATACTTGAACAAAGAGGATCTGATGCTGAATGATCAAACATTCACCTGGCCTGATAGAATCATGCCCATCATCAGAAACAGGTCGGTTTTTACATAGTTGGGACCATCATTTCTTTACTTGAGAGTTGTAATGTCTGAATCTAAAATAAACAACTAAATTATGCATTTCTTAACAAAATAAAATTGCAAAAATCTTCAAATCAAAAAAAAAAATGGAGGACAATTAAGGAAGAAAACAAGTATCTTTTTGATGACGATTATTAGTTTTAAAATCTTCTTTCATTGTGGAGATATCAACTTGTACGATCTCAGTGCTTGAAGACATCATTGGAAGGAAAAAAATTGTTTTACATGTGCATATACTTCCACGTTATTCAGAATCTCTTTTCTATGTTGATTCTTTCAGTGAAATGAAGCTTCAGAAGGAGCATGACTATGCTGTGTCCAAGCTCAACGATTGGCAGAAGAAGTTTGCTGTTCGTATCAAGGACGTGATGGATCAAGTCAAAGCATTCCGGACCAAGGATCGGATGTCAGAAGCACAGGATTATCTGGATAAACTGATTGATATACAGCTCAAACTAGACGATTTCTATTCTGAGGTGAGTACTATCTTAAAGGGAGTGTAGATTGACGAGACTACGTGTCTTTCCCGTGGCCTGACTCAGGGCCAATCGGATATGATACAACTACGAACGATGCAACCGCATTACTGATGGGTCAGAAAGTTAAAAATTTAAGGCATTTGTAATTTGTAATTTGTCTTTTCAAAGCCATGATCCAACAGAAGCCCAGTTCTAATGTTGCTGCCATTTTAATTGTAGGCAATAGATTAAATCCTGCTGATTGGACATTGCAGCTATTTCATTTTCAGATGTAATATGCAATCTTTTACATCAAGAGATTAAGAAATTCTGTCTCATTCTGTTCATTAGCAAAAATATTTGTCTCGTTTATAGTGATACATTCTTATTTTTATCTAATCTATAGCCTCAATATCAATTTGCATTTTGTTTCACTTATATAAGGATTTTGTGCCTTTCATTTTTCATATTAATAATAATAATAGTGGAGTCTTGTATAGCGCTCACGTCTGGCACATTGCAACTGGCTCTAGCACGGCTACTGGTACAGCGCTTGACATTTAAAATAACTAATTCCTGCGAGGTACCAATTTCCCCCAACTGGATGAAGTGTAGCAATTGTAGATTAATGTCTTGCCAAAGGACATTAATGATGCAACAGGGATTTGAACCCCTACCTTGTGGTACACAGTCCAGAGACTTATCGATTGGACCACAACACCTCTTCCTTATTATTCCTGTGATTTGATATTTTTTCAGAAAGGAGCAGTGAATCAGGAGCAGAAGTTACTTGATGTTGGTCACATCAGTCCGTACCCTGAGCTAGATCAGATCAAGGAGAAGAAGGAACCTTACGATAAACTCTGGAATGCTGCAGTCAAGTTCCATCACATGTATGACAAATGGATGAATGGACCGCTGCTGGATGTCAATGCTGAAGTGGTGGAAGAGGAGGTAGGGAGATGAAGAAGATGAGGATGGAGATTAGTGGTGGTATAGGAGTTGGATGTGAGATGAGGATGATTGTGTCGTGCAATATATAATTTGAAGTTGAATTAAATTGAATTGACATTTATTTCCATTATCATGACAATATATACAAAGATAAAAAATGGAATATCATAACAGATAACAATATAAAACTTACATATAAATGGAAAAACTAACATTCACGATATAAAGAAAATATGAAAATAAATGGTACATCCGTAAAAGCTGGTAAGGCTTGCCAATTGTATGCACTATGCACACAAGTAATAAACATAGGCTGTTGAGAAGAAAAAAAGGGGGATTGCAGTTTGGTATTAGAGATAGGGTATTAAAATAAATTATACATTATAAAGAGAAGAGAAGAGGAGAGGAGAGGGGAGGGGGAGGGGGAGGGGGACGGGGAGGGGGAGGGGGAGGGGAGGGGGAGGGGAGGGGAGGGGAGGGGGAGGGGAGGGGAGGGGAGGGGAGGGGGGGGGGGAGGGGAGGGGGGGAGGGGAGGGGAGGGGAGGGGAGGGGGAGGGGAGGGGAGGAGGGAGGGGAGGGGAGGGGAGGGGAGGGGAGGGGGAGGGGAGGGGAGGGGATAGAGAACATAATACTGATGTGATGAAGTAGAGGAGGTTGTATGACTAATGGATGCTATAAATTCCTCTCACACACCAAAATACAGCTATTTTAGGTGCCTCCCCCTGGCCATCTCTATATTCCAACAATTGTCATGGGGAAAAAGTCTTATCTTTGTGTAGAAATTTATCTCCTAGTTAAGCTGTTTTTATTAGGAATGTTCTTATCAGATTTGTCAACATCTCTTAACTTCTTGTCCCATCTCAGGTACAGAACATGTGGCGTACCAGCTACAAGCTGACCAAGGTGTTTGCTCACCCTGACATGATGGGACCAATGAGGGCGTCGACCACCATCAAAGCTAAGCTAGAGAAGTTCAAGATCAACATGCCTCTCATCAATGCCCTCTGTAATCCCGGTATCAAACAGAGACATTGGGATATGATGAGTGAAAAGGTAGGTTCATATTAAAGCCCCACTGCACTACTTATAGCCACTTGCGCCCTCTATATAGCAAACAATCTAATCGGTGACCATTGGTCCCCCATGGTCTCCTTTTTCGTATGTTAATTGAGAGCTGATTCAATGAGATAACCACCTATCAGTGACCATGCAGGGAGGTCAAATCCCTCCTGGCCAAACTAGTGCAGAAAGGCTTTAAAGGTGCCAAAATTAGATTTCAAAATGGGAGACAAAAATATAATTTTATATTAATTGCTATTAAGCAGTGACTAATCGACCAGTCCATCTGTTCATTTTAGGATTCAGTAAATGTGTGACTTCAGAATTTCAAAGAAATACTGACCCTATCCTTCAGAGAATTTCATATTATTTTACAGTATGTATCCTGTCTGATATGTACATGTAGTTTAATGCTATGGTCACATACCCGCATAAAACAATTTTGCTAAAAACAGATGATTTTGAACTTGCTTGAAGCTAAGGTTTGAATTTCCCATGTTTAGTCTTGGAGAATCTGATCCAAACATTGAGTGTTTTAGTGTGCATTTACAGCCTTCCATGTGACCCTCGACCCTCACGTTAGGATGGGAAAAGAAAAAATGAACAAGCCTTCTATGGTGCTCACTTTTATTGACTATACTTGCTTTATTTTTCTAGGTTGGTTTCAACATGACCCCTCAAGATGATACTCCTCTCGTTGAGATGCTTCAGATGGGATTAGAGAAATACTTGGAGGATCTATCAGAGATTAGCTCTCAAGCTAGCAAGGAATATGCCATGGAGAAGGTGAGTCTGATGATGATCAATGTCTGCTGTCCTCTCGTGTGATCCTTTTCAGCTAGGAGTTTGATTGTTGTTCTTTCACCTGTCTCTGTTTTCTTCTCCTTTTTTTCACCTTTACATTATTTTGGCATCTTATGCATGTGAATTTTCAAAACTAATGTGTTTGTTTATAGTGCTGCATTGCATTTATGGTACAGTCAAGCCAATTTTTATGTTTAAATCTACAAGTTTATCCCAGAGATAATGAATGACCACAGCCCATTAGGTTTTGTCTTAAATGGATCATAGAATGCTCAAGATAAGATGGGATCAAGTAATCCACTTGACTTTTTAATGTAATACAAAGTTTTGGTATGGGGTCATGAATTCGGTTCAAATGAACATATTTGACGCATATGCGATCCTACAATATTTAGTGATCGATTTTGCAGTTGAAATCGAGTCTAAAGTTATAAAATTATAAATAATACACTCTTTATGTTGCATAGCTCCCTCTCAATGTCAAGATATTAATTAAGCTATAAAACAATGTTTCTAGACTACAATCGACCGAATAGCTATTCCTGTTTGGAAATTATATACCACAACCACATATTCTGAGATTTTCATGGTCGCAGCTACCATTGTAAGGCCGTAGGCGCTGTTTAAAATTTATCAAAATTTACCGGGAGCACCGGTAAATCTTTATATTCAATTTTTCTCAAAAGCAATGGTATTTTAGGGGCTAAATTCTCTAGCGCTTATAATATATCCACAGGGCATCCAAATACATCAAAATTGCAAAGAATCACTATCCACTCAATTTTCAAATTTCCCCAAAACTTTGTATTACCTTTTTAAAGATTAGGATAAGAATAAGAATAAACTGGATTTATATAGCGCTTAATACAAAACATCTTCTCTAAGTGCTTTAGAGATATTATTCCGGTCATCGGATTCATTCACGCACGCACAATGTGCACCATCTCCACTTCCTGGGGAGTATTCCTACCATATGATTACTGTGAGGGCAAATGGCAATTACTAACAACAAAGCTTTCGTCATCCTTCCCGTTCCCTGTTTCTCTCCTGGGTATGAAGTGGAAAATGTAGATTAATACCTTGCCAAAGGACATTAGTGCCATGTCGGGATCAAACCCACAACTTTTGAATTTCAAGTCAAGTTGTTAAACCACTCAACTACGACACCTCCTACGATTACTGATTTAACTGTTTTAACTGTTTCTGTGTTCATGGCAGGCCTTGTCAAAGATGAAGAGCGATTGGGAGACGGTACACTTCAGCTTCACAGGATACAAGGACACCAACCTGTCTATCTTAGGAGCACCAGATGATGTACAGGTCCTGATAGAAGACCATGTCGTCAAGACAGCCACGATGAGAGGATCACCGTTCATTGCACCTTTTGAGGTTGAACTCAAAGAATGGGAAATAAGACTGGTAAGACTTGGAACACAGGTTTTCATGCCCTTTTTCTTGAGAAAGAAACAAGAAACAAGTATTTTTATGTTGTGAGCTTGATATAGATTTATACCACAAGGTCATGAGCTACCCCAAACTCTTACTTTTATGATGTTCTGCAATATATATGCATAATATACTACACATATAAGGTATGACCTTAATGAAAAGGATTGATAAATTGATTTCATAATACATTACGGTAGGCTTGCTGTATAAAAAAAAAAAGATTTTGTTGTGTTGTGTTTTTTACCTTAATTCTTTTGAGTGACTATCAATTGCTGTTTTAAATATTTATTACATGAAAACTTAAATACGTAATTATTAAATGACCTGATAGATAATCAGAAAATGCTAATTCTCTTTTTGGTCCAATTCCCTAAGGAAGAATGTGGGCATTAAGAAATTAGTGCAATGATTTTATCAATATTATTCAATGCAAAAACAAAATAACCTAAACGCATGTCCCTATAATTAAGTCATGTACAATACCATCTCTCAAACCATTAGTATGCTTACTGACGGTCCGAATTATTGTTTGTTTTTTGGCAGCATCGAATCAAAGACATCTTGGATTCCTGGCTGAAGGTCCAAGCAGCTTGGTTATACCTGGAACCTATCTTTGGATCAGAAGACATCAGAAGACAGATACCTGTAGAAGGAGAGATGTTCACTACTGTAGATGGTCACTGGTATGTATAAAAACCGCAAAATCAACGTTCATTTATATTTAATTCTGATGCCATTTTTCGTTAAAATAATTTAATAACCAGATGTATCTCTCTATGTGAGATTTCCATGCACAAGCAACTAGATTTAAGAAAAGTTTGAAGTCCAGGGCTCAGGCTTATAAAGAGTTGATATTAATCACAACTTATTTGCATTTGATCTCAGTCGCAACTAAACAGATTAGATAGGAGACTGCAAACTTGCGATTGTTTCGGATCAATCGCAACTCTTTATAAGACAAGTACTGGTCGACTTTTATTTTCATTTGGATTCACAGCTGACTGATTGAAGAAAAAAAATCAATGTTTGTGTGTACAACCTTTGTCTTTGGCAAGACATTGATCTACATTTGCCACACTCAACACAGGTGAGGTAAATGGGTACCTGGTAGGATTATTCCTTGAAATGCACTGTGCCCTGATAGGCTGCCGGAGCTAAAGCTAGGGTAATAATTTCCAAAACTCTTTGGAAGCGCATAGAGATGTCATTTCATAACGTATTATGCGCTATACACGAACTGAACTATTATTATTATTATTGACTGTTTCTGTGTTTGTAGGAGAGAGATCATGCACACATCAGTGAAGAACACTTTGGCATTGGTAGTGACATCACAGAAGGACATGTTAGAGAATCTACAGCACTCTGAGGGTCTCCTAGATACCATTCAGAAAGGCCTCAATGACTACCTGGAGAAAAAGAGACTCTTCTTCCCAAGGTTAGTACGGCGCAGGTCTCTTCAGATTCTTGAGACATATCATGAACATCATGCTATAGTGGTTCTTGACAATACATTGGGGTTGCTTTATTAAATGCTGCATCCTACTAGTTTCTGACATTGTATATAGGGCGTCAATCCAAATCAGACCGTGGGGGGGACACAAGTTCAGACAGGGCGGCGCCAGGTTATTTTGTAAGGGGGGCGAATGGGCGCGCCACGCAGGGGGGGGGGGGGGGGGGGGGGGTCTGAGAGGAAGTGCCCCCTCAGAAGTTGAATACTTTTTTAAATTGATGCATAAATGGCTCAATTTGGTGCATTCTTTTTGCCAACTTAGAAAAAAAAACAGTAAAACGCAGGGGGTGTCTGAGGGGGGATGTGCCCCCCTCAGAAGTTGAAGATTTTTTTGAAATTGATGGATAGATGGCTCGAATTGGTGCATACTTTTTGCCAAATTAAAAAAAAAACAGTAAAACGCAGAGGGTGTGGCTCCCTCAGAAGTTGAAGATTTTTGTTTAAATTGATGGATAGATGGCTTGATTTGGGCCATACTTTTTGCCAAATTTAAAAAGAAAAACAGTCTTAAGTTCAACTAACAAAGAACAAGAACGCAGGGGGTGTCTGAGGGGGGATGTGCCCCCCTCAGAAGTTGAAGATTTTTTGAAATTGATGGATAGATGGCTTGATTTTGGGCTTAATTTTTGCCAAATTAAAAAGAAAACAG
This sequence comes from Strongylocentrotus droebachiensis, assembly GCA_035222895.1. Classification (NCBI taxonomy): domain Eukaryota; kingdom Metazoa; phylum Echinodermata; class Echinoidea; order Camarodonta; family Strongylocentrotidae; genus Strongylocentrotus; species Strongylocentrotus droebachiensis. Next base: position 105,144 of record JAVYIG010002984.1, read on the forward strand.
TAAAACGCAGAGGGTGTGGCCCCCTCAGAAGTTGAAGATTTTTGTTTAAATTGATGGATAGATGGCTTGATTTGGGCCATACTTTTTGCCAAATTTAAAAAGAAAAACAGTCTTAAGTTCAACTAACAAAGAACAAGAACGCAGGGGGTGTCTGAGGGGGGATGTGCCCCCCTCAGAAGTTGAAGATTTTTTGAAATTGATGGATAGATGGCTTGATTTTGGGCTTAATTTTTGCCAAATTAAAAAGAAAGCAGTCTTAAGTTCAACTAAAAGGAACAAGAACGCAACGGGGGGGGGGGGGGGGGGGGGGAATAGATAGATGAATTTTTCGTTTATATTGAACAATCAGCCATAAAGTTTGGAAGATACAAGGGATTAATTTGATTTTTTTCTGTTGGTGAAAGGATTTTCATCGTAAACCAATGTTTGAACTTCCGGTAATGTGAATGTAATATTAATGACGCTTCTAGTTCTATTAATAAAATCTGATCGCCTGATTTGGCTTCATTTTTCTCAACACAGAGAGAAAGAGAGGAAGAAAGAAAAAAAGAAAAAAAAAGATTTTAACCCCGAATCATGGGGGGGACATTTCGCCACCTGAAAATTCGTGGGGGGGACGTGTCCCCCTGTCCCCCCCAGGATTGACGCCCATGGTTGTTAAGTGTGATATTATGCAGGATGCATGCAGCAAGTGTGTTTCTATCAGAATAATTATAGTTGCATTTCAATAGGCAATTTTTGGCAATTAAATGTTATAGATATATCGACTGCTTCGACAGCCAGGCCTTGAATATTAAAGCAGTCGATATGTCTTTTATATGTCGAATTGAAACAAAAATCTACCAAGAATTCTTACCTTATCCTTTTATTGAGTAAAAATTGGTTAAAACATCACAGAAAATATGAGAAACTGTCTGTTTATCTTTGCTTGAAAAATTACTGAAAGTTTCAATCATTTGGGAATCGCAGATAAAAAGCACTGAATAGTGTCCGCTCTTGCACAAAGAAAATTTTAACACCAAAAACCTATGGGGATCTGAGCACAATTTATTTAAGCGGCCTGTTACCCGGGGCAACGGATATCACTCATGAACTATTGACCATTTGTTCGTCTCTTTAAGGGAATATCCAAAATCATGAATGCAATTTCGACCAATCAGATGGCTAGATTCCTAAAGAGAGGTATATAATATAGATTATGCTCTAGATGTTGGAAACTACTTATGGTCTGAAGCCAGTACTCTCTTGATGAAGTTGGTACCCCTCTTAAAACAAATAAATACTAACTTCATTCCTAAAATTGTCTGTCTGCTCTTACTTTAATATCTTTAACGCTTCATCAAAACAGGTTCTTCTTCCTGTCCAATGATGAGCTGCTGGAGATTCTAGTTGTTTGAAACCCTTTACGGTCTGAAGCCATTCATTTCTTGACAACGTTGCTACCTCTCTGAAAACAAATAAATAAAAACTTAATTCTTAAAATTGTCTTATCTTCTGTTACTTAATAAATATCATTAATAACCCATCAAAACAGGTTCTTCTTCTTGTCCAACGATGAGCTGCTGGAGATTCTATCAGAGACCAAAGACCCTCTTAGGGTACAACCTCATCTCAAGAAATGCTTTGAAGGTATTGCTCAACTGACCTTCACCCCAGAGAAAGAGATCATCGCCATGGAATCAGCTGAGAATGAGAGTGTAGAGCTCTGTTCTCGTATCATCCCAGCCGATGCTCATGGTCTGGTGGAGATGTGGCTCATACAGGTTAGAATCACGTAACAGATATTTTATTTCAATGTATCCAATCTAGTAATTCATTCAATTCAAATAAATCAGTATGCTAGTTGTAAAGTACAGTATAATCACCAATTTATATAATTTTGAAGAGAATATATGAGGGCTTCAGAATTTTTGATTCATGAGGGGGCACTGTTCTGAAGAAGAGTTTCTTCAATTGTTTAATCTTGTTATTCTTTTTCCTTGCAAGTGTAAAATCATTTATTTAAGATGAAATATGGTGGTGGATTAGTAATAATAAGGATCATATACTGTTTTTGCTTGATCAAAATATTTGTGGCTTATCTGTCTTTGAAAAAAAAGGATTTACAGTATACTCTAAGCAATCTTATCAGGTAAACAAAATAAATGCCAGTGTAACAGTTTTGTTTTACACTTGCAATCACAACATTTTCTTGGTGCCTTTGGTTTGTTTGATTTGCACTATAGGTGGAGGACCTGATGAAAAAGAGTTTGAGGGATGTCAATGCCAAGGCAGTCGTAGCCTATCCAAAGACTCCTAGGAAGTCTTGGGTTCTGAACTGGCCCGGTCAGATTGTCATCTCAGCCAGCTCCATCTACTGGACAGCTGAAGTCACCAAGGTATGTGGGTTAGAGAAAAAACCCATCAAAATTAAAGTTTCAGAAAAAAAAATATTGAGGATTATTTTGATCGAGGCCTCATTTACGAACACAAGTTGCTACTCAGAGGTTCTGGCCCTATTATGTATTCTGTGGTCATGATTTGCGCTTGATTTTTTTTGTGATGCCAAATAAATTGAATTGAATTGAATGTGATATTCACTGAAAACAGATGGGGTGTGAATTTACTGTGGATTATACTCATATTGAGAGCAGTTTATGTCCTGTAATGCAGAGTTTGATTGTTGTCAAATTACAACTCCTTTCACCGAAGCGATCAGTGTTCTCCTTCCTCTATGGATGCATACATGTATTATACAATATTTTATTTATGTCGTATATGCTTTAACCAAATTTGAAGAGGTTGCTGTTGCAGTAAATGGCTCTAAGGTACTAATTGGCAAACATGTTAATGACATATTGTGTATTAGACATAATGCAAGTTGATAAATAAATTATGTATAACATGTTTTACAGGCTATTTTAGAGAAAGACGGTCTGAAGAAATACCTGGCAACGTGCAATCGTCAGATTGAAGAGATCGTTGAGCTTGTGAGAGGGAAGCTGACCAAGATGGCACGTATCACTCTGGGAGCACTTACTGTCGTTGATGTTCATGGTGAGTAGAGTACTTCACCCCAAGTGGGATTCAGTATAATAAAGAATCTGTTTTAAATGTCAAAATCACATTGGGAAAGTGAGATGTACCTGTATATACTGTGGTTATTTTGGAAATAGATTAAAGGATGTATTGGAAGGAAGAGTGGAAGGAAGTAGACCTAGAGGGAGACCCAGAATCAACTGGGAAGAGAATGTCAAGAACTGGAGTGGACTAAAACTGCAAGAGTGCACCAGAATGGCAGAAGATAGAGTGAAATGGAGAGATGTTGCAATCAACCTCCGAACCGGGAGAAGATACTTAGATAGATAGATATTTTGGAAATAACACCTCTCTCTCTCTCTCTCTCTCTCTCTTTCTATCTCTCTCACTCTCTCTCACCGACTCTAGTGTATTAGTCATTAATATACTTTACGTTACTTACCACATCATTCTCATATGATAAAAACAACACTTGTATTTTAGTTTTTTCCATTTAATTTATATTTCTGAAGTTTTAATTACCTCATATACATTATCTCATTGAAAATTGTATCTTATCTAAACAACTGTATGTTTTATGTCTGTATGTATAATGCCCTGCTTTGGCAAATCCATTGTCCTGGGCCATGTATGCTATATTGTGATATATCTCTCACCAAAGGAAAATGGATATACAAGATGTGCATGAGGGAAACTTTTGAGTAGTGCCTTAACCCCCTTTGTTTGTCTAGCTCGTGATGTGGTGTCCAACCTCTACAATGAGAAGATAGAAGATGTTCTCAACTTCCAATGGATCAGTCAGCTGAGGTATTACTTTGAGGAGGGTAACGTGATGGTGAGGATGATCACAACGACCGTTCCCTATGGTTACGAGTATCTGGGAAACACAGGAAGGCTGGTTATTACGCCACTCACTGACAGATGCTACAGGTAAGATTGTGCCTATATTTGGGGTAGACAAGTTTTGTAGTAAGATATATAAGATATAGATCTTTTTCCTTATGTAGTATTAAGATGTCAGTTCAAATGGATCAATGAATAATGCCTTTCCGTCATAAAGATTTCCTAATATAATAACAAAATCATTTATACAGTACTGTTACACATATATAACAGCTTCACAGCGCTTCACAGAGTTCAAACAAATTAACATACAAGAAGCAAAAGTTAAAGATAATCATTGAATATAGGAGGGTTTTGAGAGCCTTTTTTGAAGGAGACAGATTATGGCAGGTCATTCCACAGTTGTGGTGCAGATTATTATTACCAGTGACAGGATAAAAATCACTTGTAATTGCACAAGGGCTATATAAAAGAGTTATTATTATTTTGTGTTTTTAGAACATTGATGGGAGCCTTGCTGCTCAACCTTGGTGGAGCCCCTGAAGGACCAGCAGGTACCGGTAAGACAGAGACCTGTAAAGATCTGGCTAAAGCTGTAGCTAAACAGGTAAGTTTAAGGAAAGTATACCTGTTCTATGAAACAAATTTACCCTAAAATAAAAACGAAAATTAAACAACCCAAATATGGCAAACATTTGTAGTGTTCAAAAATATTGGAGCAAAGTGAAGAATGTAGATTTAACCTTTTGATGATAATTTCTAAGAATCTTAAGTATTTATGATATTTTACAACTAATAAGACTGTGTGGAAAGTGTTTGTTATTTTGTCTTGCAATGTGCATTTATGTTCCATCATTCAAGGTTCTTTTATAACAAATAGGTTGCTAAATAAAGAGATATAGTGCTATTTCCATCTTGCTAACAGCTTAAATTCATTTCAATTTCACAGTGTGTAGTGTTCAACTGTTCCGACGGTTTGGACTACAAGGCCATGGGCAAGTTCTTCAAGGGTTTAGCCCAGTCAGGAGCGTGGGCTTGCTTTGATGAATTCAACAGAATAGAGCTGGAGGTAAGATAAACATATACATTCATCATTTATATATGCATCTCTTTAGACAAGAATACCTTTGATACATTGTGAATACTGTTATTCCTTTGGAAGATTTAGATTGTGGGTATCGTCTGCTGAAATTTCTCTCACATAAAACACTGAAAATTGTGTATATATAATTGTTTGTCTTACAACACATAAGCTTAGGAGAGATGATTGGTCAGGGGCATACATTTTCCAATGTTGTGCTGTAGAAGACCAACTTATTACTTATATTAGGATTATGATTTGTTTTACTACATTTAATTTCTGTTTAATGATGTTTACCGAGTCACAAGATGACCAACTATTTCTTGGGTGATATGATACATTTTTCTCTGCTAAACTTCAGGGTATGGCAGATTTCAGAAGCATTCCCCAAACCAATATGTGCAATCCTAGCCCAAATTTAGATTACAAGGTTACCTTATATTCTTATATATGAATTAATTTCTACTAGTAGAAAAAAATGTGTATTCCATATTCTTTTACAAGGTGCTGTCAGTAGTAGCCCAGCAGATCCAGAGCATTCAGAGAGCTGTAGCAGAGCAGCAAACAACCTTTGTGTTTGAAGGCACAGAGATCTCTTTGGATCCATCCTGTACTATGTTTATCACCATGAATCCTGGCTATGCAGGCAGAGCTGAACTACCTGATAACCTCAAGGTAACCTATTCAACTAGTGCCTGATTTAATAATAATAATATGCCGTTCTCTATGTGCTTCCAAAGGACTTTGGATATTATCACCCGGCTTTCGCTCTGGCAACCGTAGCACTCAGTGCATTAAAGGAGTGATTCCTACCAGGAGCCCACTTACTTCACCTGGGTCTAGTTTTGCAAAGGTAGTTTAATGTCTTGTCAAAGGACGTTAGTGCCGCGGCGGGATTCAAATCCCGTTTTTGTGGTTCACAGTCCAGAGACTTATCAACTAGACAATAACACCTCTAAGTTACTTGATGAACAAGATTAGATTTCATGTGAGGTCGATGAAACATGACTGGACCTCTTATATTCTTCTATAACCCAATAGATTTTGCATTGTAATTCTTTTGAAAATGATCAGGAACCAATTAACATTCAGAACTATGAGGTTTTTTTTTTTAATTTAATGTTTCTGGTAATAGTATATATAGTAATTCAATTACAGGAAGGACCAAGGATGCATGATTTGAATCTTTCTTTTGCTCATTTAGTTTTGCTATTTTAACTGCAAGGATGTATAAATCATGAAAATGGAGTTGGTTTTGAAATGGAGTTGGTTTTGAGATTATTCCTGATTATACAAAACCAACATAACATTTCAAGTGATCAATATTTTACTGTAATAATCAAACTTTAACACTTTTCTAAAACTCTTTTATAGGTTCTATTCCGCACCGTAGCCATGATGGTACCTGACTATGCGTTGATTGCTGAGATCAGTCTCTACTCCATGGGGTTCGTCGATGCTAGGTCTCTCTCTACCAAGATTGTGGCTACCTACAAACTCTGCTCTGAACAGGTACAATATCAGCCATTTCAAATAGCTTATATGGTTACTTGCATTGGTTAATTCTTTGAAGATCACTTGGTATCTGCAGTAATTATTCACTCGATACTGTTCGGTGACTTTCATTCAAAACCAATATACAAATTTGATGTCATACAGGAATGGTGCTTTGGCATTTGTTTCTGTGACAATTGCCCCAAGCTTTATTCTGTCAAAGATATATAGGGTTAGCATTTCAATTAGGTTTTAGGGGATGTTTAAAGTGTTTGGTCGATGGTGCAGGTATTAAAGAATTTGGATAGTGTAGGTTATAGATCATGGGTCATTTGTCACAGGACCATGTGTTATTTTAATGGAATTCATTGCAATTCAATCAAAGTTTTATGATGTACTCACGCAAATACAGATGATGTTATACAAAATATTGGGAGACAAAATGCATGGAGCTTAAAGCCAAATTGCAGAAGATGTCATAAATGAAACGATTGTAAAACATTGAGTAGATGAACCACTAGATGACACATTCTATTCTTAACATGCCTTGTACCATTTATTCCTTGTTTCTACACAGCTATCATCCCAGCATCACTATGACTATGGTATGAGAGCAGTGAAGTCTGTCCTGACTGCTGCGGGTAACCTCAAGCTCAAGTTTCCTGACACAGCTGAAGATATTCTTGTTCTGAGATCAATCAAAGATGTCAACCTACCAAAGGTAATATACAGTGGATTTTGTTACTATATCTCTCTCTATATATAGGATAAGCTGTATTTGTAATCTACTAAAGAAAGCCCTAATATGGCACTAATGTCCTTCGGCAAGACATTGATCTACATTTGCCACACTCAACCCAGGTGATGTAAATGGGTACCTGGCAGGACTTAATTCTTTGAAATGCTAGAGCGTCGCAATGGCAGCACAGCTAAAGCCAGGGTAATAATCTCCAAGTTTGGAAGCGCTTAGTGATTCTAATAAGCGCTATATACAAAAAAAAGTATTATTATAGAAGATGAAGTATATAGACAAATCTGTGATCTGGTTTTGTTTTGATCATAATCATGTGTCCATAGGTGATGGTTGATTAAATTGATGGTTGATTATTGTTTTACCTGACTGCTATTAAGAGAGCATGTAAGCAATCAGGGAACGCAAGGATTTAAGTCCTCTCCCAGGGACTTGGTAATGAGGATTACTGTCTTACCATAGGCCACTAGCACATTGACTTGGTTTTAAACCTGGGACCTCTTGGTTACAAGACCACTGCTCTACCACTGAGCTATCGTTCCTACAAATTCTAACTATTATTACGTTGCAATGTACAGAAGTAGACTGATATAGTATTCATGACCCTTTTCCTCTACTGCTCCCAGTTTCTGTCTCACGACATCCCGCTGTTTGAAGGCATCATCTCGGATCTCTTCCCTGGCGTCGAGCTCCCTCGTCCAGACTATGGTGTCCTTGAAGAGGCTCTCAAGACAAACATTGCCAAACGCAAACTACAATCGGTGCCATGGTTCATTGAGAAAATCATTCAGGTATGAAATATTGGACAGAGTGACACAGTTTTAGATGCATGACTTCTTCTAATTAGAAAATTGATTTAATTAGTACAGTTAAGTGAGCTTTCTGTTATGTTAAAGAGAAGATTCCAGCAGTAAAATTCAGGTTGTGTTTCTGTCTATTCTTGAGTGATATTAAAATAATATGACAGCTTTTTATTTAATCTTTAATCCTATGTTTGTTTGCCTCTCTGACTATGTCTCTACCAACTCTTTCCTCTCTACCTCAGATTTATGAGATGATTCTGGTACGTCATGGTCTGATGATTGTAGGTGATACCATCGGAGGTAAGACCAGTGCCTTTAAGGTTCTCTCAGATGCTCTTGGTGATCTGGAGAAAGCCAAACTCATGGATGAACACAGAGTAAGATATATCATGGTTCTATCAATGAAATACACAGATGCGTCAGAGGTTCAAGTGCCCGTTTTCAAAGCAAAATGTTTTCATTAAGAGAGTTACACTGATTTCATCAATGTTATCATCTAGTAAGGCGTTATTATGCAGACTCAGTCTTGTATCAATGTACGGTATTAACTCTTTACCAGCCTTTGTCAAATACTGGACCAAACCATGGAATGCCACAGCTCACTTTTTGTCACTCATCAATTGTATGTGTATCTTATACGCCAAACAATATGGCAAAGTAGAGTTTTGATCCATATGTAATGAAGAGTTAGGTAAGATAAGAGCCATGTGAAGTATAAATAATCTCCAAAAGAAAAGAAAACAATAATTATATTTCTTTTGTTGCAAACAAAGTTTGAATCTTTAAAGGTCTGACTTTTCAGCTTAATCACACAAGATATGTTTAGATATCATATACAAAGTACAGCGGTTACACGTTCCTTCCCTTTGTTTGAATGACAGGTTGAGTATCGCATCATCAACCCCAAGGCCATCACGATGGGTCAGCTGTACGGCCGGTTTGACCCTGTCTCTCACGAATGGTCTGATGGTGTATTGGCTAATACGTTCAGAGAACATGCTTCTAGTACATCGGACAGCAGGAAATGGTGTATATTTGATGGACCCGTAGATGCTGTCTGGATCGAGAACATGAACACTGTACTTGATGATAACAAAAAGGTAGTGTATATTTGTATACTTAATAAGAGTAATAAGAGTAGGTCTATGGAATTGTTAAGCTTTCTATTTTTTTTCTCAAAGAAGTTTTATTTAGTTGTGTTTGGAGGTACTTTTCAATTTGTTTTCTATTATTAAAATGATCATAGATTTGTTAAGGCTTAAACAATTTGATTTTCAAATGTGACAAACAAATTTTATGACAGTATGTGTAGAAATAGAATGTTTGTATTGACAGTTTTTTTTTAAATGTTAATTTCTGTATTAAAATTCAAGATGAAGTTATGAATTCTCATTCTATGGTTTGGGTGTATTTGATCTAACATAGCATGAAATGTATTATGTCTTATTTGCAGCTATGTTTGATGAGTGGTGAGATCATTCAGATGAGCAATAAACAGAACATGATCTTTGAACCAAAGGATCTAGAACAAGCTTCACCAGCTACTGTCAGCAGGTAAGTAAAACTACACATTAATCAGTCACATTAGATCAGTAATTGCAATCATTCTCTTAATGCTATCATTAAAGCTTAAACTTGTATTGTTAAGCAGTTTTATATTTCTTGTCTTTAACGTACTTATTTTATTATAAATGGATGACGTTCTTAATGATAATAGTCACATTTGTATAAGCGCTTTATATTGTAGTTATTATTACCTGGTCATTGGATTCAATTGCTAATCAGCACGTGATAGTGCACACGTTATGCTCTCTGGGGAGTATTCTGGACAGGCGCCATTTTACAAGCACACACATGGCAATGTTAAAAGTGATTAACCTGATTTGAAGAATGATTTCAAGAATGAAGCACAGAGCACACGTATCTATAGTGCCTGTTAAAGCTGCCTTAGGGAAGGCAACTTTATTATCACTCGCGTTAGAGAGAGATTAGAAAGGTGACTGGATGAGAGAGAGGGAGAGAGGGCTAACCAAAAAAAGGGTCTCTTAATCCCCCGTTCCCGGACGCGTATTGTACGCTGGCGACCCCTTGGCGTCCCTTGCTCGTGTCTATTGTTGTATGTTGGACAATAGAGCAGGCAGCCAGAAAAGAAGCCATCCCGTCTGCTAGGACCGCTGTCAATCAACCTCACCGCTATCCAGCCCCTCTCTAATCCTTCCTAATCTGGCGTCCCCTGACAATAGCTGACCCGTCTAGAACGCGTTAATCTGGTGTTCCCTGACAATAGTTGCACCCGTCTAACTTTTTAGCTCGCGTTTAAAATACAAGATAGTAGATTTTCATAGATGAATTTTCAGTCTTGAAAGCAGAGCTAGAGCTGCAATCCTCCCGTGTTGATTGATAATAATTTGTCTAAAAAATGTGTCGCGCGCTAAAATAATAAACCTAACCAGCAACGCCTCAAGTCTTTCTACATACAGCCGCATATGAGTAAAAGCTTCTTGTGCGACACTGCAAATATATAAATCATATTTAGTATAGTGTCTGTATTCCCCAACCTATTAATCAGTACTGCATTGCGTGTATCAGCAATTCGCGCAAATCACAACATGTGGATAGCCCCCTAAAATGCGGTCACGTGATCTGAGCCCGACAGCGCTGGTACTGGTAAAGATACCACCACACTCGAAAGCCCTCGAAGGGCTCTTGCGATAAGCGAAAAAACTCGTTACAAAATCTCTGATTTCTTGATTTTAAGCGCTTTTTTGGGCGAAGCCGTTTTTAAAACTTGGCTAAGCCACCGCATGCTTTGGAAATATGGCTCCGATTCCGCACTTTTGACAGCAAAATTTGGCTTTTGGGGTGGATTTTTGGAAGTGACATCGGGATTTCCTTGTACTAGTGAGTGACGCTGTGTGTAGTGCAGTGCACTGATATGTAATTTGCGTGTGTTGTGGATGCTGGTTTGATATCACGATCGGATGCATGTGTGTGTGTATGCATAGCCTGGGGTAATGCGCACGTCTTTGAGTGGTGTACATCCCCTGTGTTGTGTGTAATGTGCATGCGTGCGCGCCACAGGAATTGCCAACACGAAACATTGGCACAACTATGCATACGCTCGTTCTCACAGCCAACCTGTAGCCACGTTCGCACAGCCAAACTTAAAAAACCCGTATAAATACGTTAAAAACGTTCTGCTTGGCAGCTCTGTGAAGTCTGAGTTTTATGTAAAATCACAGCAGAAAATTCAGTGTTTTTACAAAATAAATATAGAAATCAAAATTAGGATTTACATTGCATGTACTACTTACAAGTGAAAATGTAGATGTAACTTTGCCTCCCTGTTGTTTTACTTTTCCCTTTTGTTGATTTTTTTTTTATTCTATGCATAATCAGGCCTCTCGCCAAGAAATTAAAAAGGCGTGGCGCGACACTAGGGAAAATTTGACCCCGCCCCCCTAAAAAAAAAAAAAAAACGTTTACAAATATTAAGAGTAATTTGATTAATTGTTATCCCTTTATTATGTTCCGGGTCATTGTCATATTTACCCTTGCACTAAATAATCTAAATTATCAATATTTATAGTATGTTGGAATTTGTGAAATTTGTTATCCAATGTTACGAAGAAAAAAAAATGAATATGATCATAGTTGTTTGGATTTTTATCGAGCTAGACCAAGTCATGTATTTAAAGCTGTAATTATTTTCCTTATATTAAAAACAATATTGCATTTTCTTATTTTTACAAAATTGCAGTACTCAAATTCTCTGTCTCAAAATGACATATACACCCGTCGACTCCGAGACACCAAAAATAAGAAGAGCTGTCGACGTGTATGTACGCCCGCGTCATTAACATGGCCAGTTCATATTTTTAATTTGCTGGAAATTGTTCTTTGAAAATGAGAAATTCACGAGTTTGAGTAGGATCTCACTATATGATTGTTAAATATCAAAATTTTGAGCTTTTTTTATTGCCCGATATGAAAACATGCAGCCACAAATGAATTTGAACATTTTGATCGACTGCATAGTTGCTTAGTAACCAGACATACTGGTCAGTTCATTCATGACTTATGAAGCCGCCTCTGAGCTAATGTAAACAAAAACAAAGCCATTTATGGGCCGAGTGAATGAACTCAAGTGAATGTGACAGAGAAGAGAGCGAGAGAGAGGTTTTCCCACGCTCATCTTTTCAGGGGGAGGGGGGGGGGGAGAGGAGATAGCTTCACGAAAGAGACAGCGCAAGAGAGAGAGAGAGAAAGAGAGGGAAATGTATGATGGAGAGCGCGCAAACATGAGAGGGCTAGGCCGCCAAGAAGGGATCAGAGCTGAACAAAGGGGAGACATTAGCATTTTGATAAGATTAGATCATCGACCAAGGCCACGTGATGAGTGATGGCTCACTCGATCGTAGTTGGTAGTTGTAGTTGGTTTCTCAAATAAATAACAGATATTGATGAAATGTTCCAGAATGAGTGAAGTGAAGTTGTGGGTCTATCTTTGCCTTCCTGTTGGTTTTACTTTTCCCTTTTCTTGAATTTTATTTTGTACAATGCATTTTCGTATTTATTTAGTCGCCCTTTTTACCTGCGGCTGCCATCTTTCCGTCTCCCGACCCTTTCTTTCTTCTTGAACTCTAATATTTCTTTATTTATATCTTCATCACCAGGCGCGTACGCAGTGAGGGGGAAGGGGGAACCCCCCCCCCCCTCATTTTTGTGTGTGTGCTTATGGGTGACCCCAAAAACATCATTTCCTGGACCAAACAAAAAGTGCTCTTACCCCCTCCCCTGCCTGTCAGTACAAAATTTTCGGCGCAATTTAACCCCCCCCCTGCGAAAAAATCCTGCGTACGCCCCTGTTCATCATTTACTTCATCTAATTTTGTAATTCCATCTCTTAGATTTTGTTTTCAATGATTAATGATGATAACGTTATTATATCGTTTTTCCGAATTTCATTGAAATTAAAAATTTGAATTGTGTTCAACTACTGCGAATTCATTCTTTAATACGTCTCCCGATTTCTTTATCTTGAAATTCAATATTTTTTCCTTCACCTACTTTATCTGCACCCTATAATTTTTTAATTCCATCTAGTCTTTTAAATAATGTTTTTTTTTTTCTTCTTTTTTTTCTTCAATTAAATACAAACTTAATTTTATCATATATTTTTTTCTCGGAATTGAATTGAAATTGGGGAGGGTGTGCATATTTATTCTAAAACAAAACAGAGAATGTCATAGATCATTGGAGAGTGGGAGAGAGAAAGACCGAGTGAGAGGGGAATTGGAGAGAACGAGGGAAAGAAAGAGGATGCAAGAGATGATGGATGTTGAAATTCTTATTTTAATCCTCTGTATATTTACGAGAAGTAAAAAGAGTTCTATTTCTTATTTTCAATCTAAATGGTCCGTATATGCTCTAATAATTGAACAATGCTGTTCTCATGCCACATGGCATTGCTCTTTATCGTAGTCTAGTCACAACGGGAAACAAAAAATGACAGATTTATTATGACATTCCCGCTCTCAGAACAAAGGCGCGTAACGATGTTAAATATACGCGATGTTTTGGAACTTTGGTGTTGATTGACATGACGCCTCATTTCAGATAAGCAATCGACAAAAGTTATAATGAATAAATGACACATATTTGTAAAGCTTAGATCTTCTTCTTTCATTTGATGCAACTCATATAATGCATATTTCACGAATGAGCGATTAAAAAACAATTTGAAGACATGATCCTTTGGTAAGTTCACTTTCTGCCCTTTCATAAATTCAACCTCGGCTCAATCAGGAAAAATGAGCCAGGAATAACAAATTTCTGTTTGTTTAAAGTAATGCTTGCACTTCCATAATTTGATTAAACGAATTCGTTTTCACTGGCTGCCTGCCGTAGCAACAGAGTTATGAAAATTATGGAAATGCAAGCGATTACTTTAAACAAACGGAACTTTGTTATTCCTGTACAAATATGTGTCTTATATTTATTGTAATTTTGATTAAGTTATCATAAAACATCGATAATTCTCTGTTTCGTTTTCTCATGGGACGCACTAGCTAAAGAAAGTGTTGATTAAAGAAAGAGAGATAGTGGTAAGAGGTAGAGAGATAGTGGTAGAGAGAGATTAGAAAGGTGACTGGATGAGAGAGAGGGAGAGAGGGCTAACCAAAAAAAGGGTCGTAGAGAGGGCCTGGAGAGAAAGATAACAGATAAGAAAGGAAATAGTGTTGATTTGAGATACAGATGGATTTACTACTATCGAGAGAGAGAGTTTCAAGGTGTATTCCCGAATTAAAAAGGGGAATTGTTGGATCTGTTTTTGTTATCGGAACAAAAATTCTCCTCACCATTGTCCAGTCGCAACAACGACATACAAATAATGACAGATTTATTATGACATTCCCGCCACAAGTCGGCGCTCTCAGAACGAAGGCGTAGGCTGACAATCGTAAATATCGCGGTCTGTCTGAACTTGGGTGTTGATTACAACATTTCCAAGATACGGTTATCAATCCAACTTTCTACTTCATTTGTGCCTTTTCATTGCACCCACGAAAAGATCGATAGAAATGTCAGAATGTCTATTACCCTTCCCAGCTCAATGGGCGGCACAGGGTATGCAAATTAGAAATTGTTCTAGCGCTGCTGGTCGCTACAAGGCGGCCGCGGCGTAGTATCATTCATTTAAAATCAGTTTTCATAAGACCAAACGTCCAAAATAGATGACATATAAAAATACATAACAGTCTCGTAGAGTAAATATTTCAAAGAACAGAACATGCATGTCTAGGTCCCTCTACCTCTCTCTCCCTCTCTCTCTTAACTCGGCTCAAACAACGGACCTCTGCATCGATTGCGATTCACACAATTTTCATTTCATTTACATTTCATTTAAAATGGGGAAAGCCTTCCGATCGCTGGAAGGAAGGAATTTTACTGGCAAGGTGATTACACGAGTTCTTGCCCCTCTTAGCGCGACAAATAGAAACCCTATTCCTCTCAAGAATTATGTAATGTTATGTAAGATAATCCCCCCATTTTTGCCCCTTTCATTGGGTACGCGTTTGGGACGCTCGCGTTCTCTAAACAAAGGAGGGTACGCGATGAATGGAGAAGGTTTTAATCCACCATACCTTACGCGTTAAGGACAGTCGCGTTCTGCTAACAAAGGAGGGGACGCGATCGTCCTGTACCCGGACGAACGCGAGTGATAATAAAGTTGCCTTCCCTTAGTCTAACTTTAATTGATAATTATAAGAGCTTAATTCTTAAATATATAGTCATATTTAAATCTGTATGAAAGTGATCCCTTGCACAGCTCCATACTCATTCCTGTTTTTACGGTGTAAGTCTCTTAACATCCCGAGTGTTTTTTTTCTTTTAATGTTTAATTTTTTATTTGATTTAGATGTGGAATGATCTACATGGAACCTTCTCAGCTAGGTTGGCAGCCCTTGGTAGCATCATGGATGGAACACAAAGTACCAGACTTCATTACTAAACAACAGAAAGAAACCATGCAGGTTAGTCTTGTCACCATTGTTACAACACCTTGAGGTAGTTCTTTTTGTAAAGTCTTTAAACTCATGTAGTGTTGAATTTATCTCTGTCATTGGCACTTACTGATCATAAATACTTTCCTCTCCCACACCATAATAGCCAGTCCAAATCAACAACATTAGATTAACTGAAAGAGTGCAAATGAAATATGGAAATTTTGTCTTTATATGTTATATTATAGATTATATATTTTGTTCTACATATGAAAGAGTTAACTCTTTTCTAAAGCAGGTCATGTTTGTATAGTACATCAAAAGCTATTTGTATCATAAAAAATAATTTTGCATATATTTCCATAGAGGCCTTTATCTACTTGAATGCTCCTTCTTACACCAATATCATTGTGATAGAGAGCTACATTCAGACTATGGACAAGTACTTATGTAACAAATGTATGGTATATTTATAATCTCAACCAGTAGCAACTGTTATCTTTTGTCTTTTGTATTTAGCCAAATTTTTTCTTACAGTGTAATTGTTGCACAAAATAAACAAATTCTTTAAAACCTGTGTCTTTAGTCCACCCACTCAAGCAGTGATTTCATTAGAGTAGGTGTATCTTCTCCATTCTTGATAAATAAATGTATGACCACGTAGCTCCTGCATTCCATCTCTTATGAATGCAACATTGATTGCAGTATCTTTAGCAAGCACTTTGGCTATAAGCACGGGATATCATAGAGAATATTTTGAATGTATCATATAAGATACCAAGCATATGTAAGTTACAGTAATATCAACAGTTATAGAGATCAGGGCCTAATCAAATAAACAGTTACGATTGATCGCAACTCATTTGTCATCGATATCAATCGTAACTATGTACATAAGAGATACGAGACAGCAAACTTGCCATCGATTGGAGACTTGTGATCGATTTGGATCGATCGCAACTCTTTATAAGACGAGGCCCTGTTGTACGATGATTGCATTTCCCTCCCCTAAGATAATGTGATGTGATGTTATTGGTGATGGTTATTCTATCTCTCTTGCACTCAGATGTTGTTTGAATGGTTGCTACCACCGTGTTTACTCCATGCTAGTCGTACCTGTCGTCAGCTTGTACCCATGTCCCCTATGCACATGACTATGTCTATGCTCAGGCTCTACAAATGCCTCCTCACAGATGTTGGGTAAGATCACAAACGCACTCACCCAAACACACCCACACAAACGTACACACAAGTCTACAAGAACATGTGATTGTAATGTTTTGCACTTCAATTTGCATTTTAATGACACTTTTTTTGCAGTTTTGGTGATTTATAACTACTATTTGACTGTGACTCGTGTGTGTACCCATATCTTTTGTGTTTGATTTTTCCCTCAACAGTTTGGAATTAAAATTGAACAAATTGTGTAAATATATCAAGAAAAGTGCAATGAACAAAATAAAATAGTTGAAAACCTTGTGGTTGGCCATGTACATCTTTGTTTATTCTTCCCTCTGATACCAAAATGGAAGGAAGGAATTATTACTTTTTAAATGATGATATATCTGTAATAACAAGTACTTTGCTTTTTGCTCTGCAGATTAAAAGAAAAGGGAAATACGATTTCAAACATTATTTTTTTGCACAGCTTTGCCAATTAAAATCATTTTGCATGTGACTTATGAATATCGGGTTCAAATGGGAATCATAATTTCATATTCAGTTACAAACATCTGTATAATCTTTATGTGGTATCTGCTTATGTGGGATTTTAAAGAATACACCAAATATACATTTTTATTTTATATGATATGATTTAATTCATGTTTGCTTTTTAACTCACATTTTGTGTATATTCACTCAATTCACATTTATGGTTTTGTTTGGTTTCTTCAACACACATGTAGGGATATGCAAAATTGCAAATTAGAATCTTGTATTTACAAGTACAGTTGTACACACTTTATTTCTTAGAGAAAAAATATTTTGTTTGACTAATAAACAATAATGACACTTAGATGGTTTTGCTTGTTAAAATCAGAGATGAAGAACAGTTGATGCATTAATAATGGGATAATCTACCTTTTTATATCGTTCCTGAGACTAGTTTTTTTTAAATAATGCATCCAATATATATAATTGTAAGTCATATTTTACATGTTTATAAATGAAATAGAATGATGTAATTTTGTTGTTTACAATTAAACACATGCACATTCACTGTCACCTTCACACCCGAAATCCCACGATTACTAATATGACACCTTGACCGTCAAATGTTTCACAATTTTTGTTTGAATTTCACCATTTTGTCATGATTTTTGTTTTTGTTTGTTTTACAATTGTATTTTGTAATGGTTGCTGTGGTGCTGGTTGCATAACAATTGACCTTTGGCCTTAACCCCCATATCGATGGTGACCCCATGCTGCTAACACAGGGCTATAAAGAGGAGGTATGATATTTATACAATACATGTGCTAAAGTAAATTAGTCTTCTTTTTTTTTCAAAGGATGAATGGCAGACCTAGTCAGGCATAAGCCAATAGATTAATGTGTATTTCTAGTAATTGATACAATGTGACACATTTGTTCTTCCTAGAAAATGATAAATACATTTTCAACAAAATTAATTGAAATTGCAAGTCAGTATCTCTACTAACGTCAACATATTGTATAGTTTCTTGTAAGGCTGCATAAAAAGTCAATAGACATGTGCAATCCTAAGTAATGGGACAAAGGTTGAATAAAACAAATATCTTATGTTTCATTCTTCATATATATGCAATGAATATATAAATGTTCTTAAGTATAAACTTCATGCAATTGAATTAAAACAGGTGGTCTCAATATGAGTATTTAGTCATATTTCTTAGTGTTCACCGAATATATGGAAGTTCATTCATAAAAACTCATATGTTAATAGCTGAACTATTTGTTTATATCGAGGGTTCAGTGACACAAAGACGTAACTCCATCCAACACCCCATTGAAGTCAATGGCTAGTGAAAGATAGACTTGACTCCTTACGGCCCAAGTGCTCAGTGACACATAAACCACTTTTTCTCAAAATGGCCAAAATAGAGTTAAGTCTTTGTGTCACTGACCCCTCGATATGTTAATAACCCAATCACTGATTTTAGGGAGGAGACTGAAAGTGACATTGAGGATCTAGATGAAGAAGATGATCCCGATGCCTCACTCTCAGATCAGAAGATCCTTGATGAACGTTCTAACATGATGATGTGCTACTTCTTCTTCTCGCTCGTCTGGTCTGTTGGGGTCTCTGTCGACGGAGCATTCAGAGAAAAGTAAGTGGGGGTCATGCAACCAAGGTCAACTAAAGAGAACCTTTCTAGTTTCTATGTTCAGTATATATATGTAAAGTCAGGTAGTGAGGATTTGGTTATTTGCTCCTCCTTCCTCTCATTTGTCTGATCTGCTAGTGTCTCAGTTGATGGAGCATTCAGAGAAAAATAAGTGGGGGTCATGTGAGGTCAAACAAATGGAAGCTTTCTAGTTTCTATAATCAGTATGTACATGTATAGTCGGGTATGAAAGATTTGGTTATGTGCTTCTTCTTACTCTCATATATCTGGGGGGTGTTTCACAAAGATCCCAAGTTGAACTTATCTATTAGTTGGACTTAACAATTATGGAAAGCCGTTAGCATCTATGAAAATATGTTATTTTAAAAGGTATAAAATGTTGATTCAATTCATTCATATTTTCTATTATCAAGGAGATTTCATGTTCTTGATGGAGAATTTATAAAAAATCTAGATTACTTAATATTTTGCTTTTGAATATATTTTATTTTAAGACTACAAAGGCTCTCCATAATTTGTGAGTCCAACTAAGAGTTAAGTTCGCCTTTGGATCTTTGTGAAACACCCCCCTGGTCTGCTAGTATCTCAGTCAATGGAGCATGCATGCAGAGATGTTTTTTAGGGAAGATGATCTCTTCATGATATATGACCCTCTTATGTTTCTTTGCCCATAGTTTCAGTGAGTTCTTCAAGCAGCTCTGTGACATGGATACCACAGGCAAGCACCCACGCCCTAAGGAACTCAAGTTTGCTCGTAACCTCTTGATTCCCAAGCGAGGTTCATCAGAGATGATTTAAGATGGTTAATTGAACCCCTAGAATGAGCTCTGATATATGACCCTCTTTTGTTTCTTTGCCCATAGTTTCAGTGAGTTCTTCAAGCAGCTCTGTGACATGGATACCACAGGCAAGCACCCACGCCCTAAGGAACTCAAGTTTGCTCGTAACCTCTTGATTCCCAAGCGAGGTTCATCAGAGATGATTTAAGATGGTTAATTGAACCCCTAGAATGAGCTCTGATATATGACCCTC
>JAVYIG010002984.1:130000-216705 GCA_035222895.1 Strongylocentrotus droebachiensis
GTTACATAGAAAAGAGACTGGTAATAGTGCATCAATCAACATATTTTAACTTGATAACATCATAAACTGAATGGTTTTAGGACCCCTTTAGAAGCTAAGCTTGTGAGTGGGGCCCTATAGTCAACAAAATACATACATTAACAGTAAAAAGAATGTAACATATAATTCATGATGCATGTAGTCCATTTCCATTAATTTTGATTTGGTGAAGTGTACCAACCTTAAAGTTTTCTGTTGTGAGCCAGAAGAACGTTAACCCATACTTTAAGGTAGAGTTAACATCATTCTGGCTCTCAACAGACTATGTGAGAAATCCTGTATGGTATTCGATGTGTTTGAGTGGCCTGCCATCGCACATCCAATACCCAAATTCTTGTTTTTACTAAGCTATGTTTATGTATTTGAAAAGAAATGAGAGCCTTTTTAAAGTTTTGACAAGTGATTATTTAGCTTGCTACCATGCTTTACATCTTAACCCAGGAAAAAAAATATACAAATGTTCAACGAAAAATATTATGAGTGGCTTTGAGTTATGTTTCTGTGGACCCCCCCCCCCTCCCCCCCCCCAAAAAAAAATTATCTTTGTATTATTCACACCTGCTTGTGTATTACTTACCCATACATGCTTTTTGCTAGGTTCCCCCCCCCTCCCGTTCCATTTTAATGTGATATGGAGTTCTTATACAATGTCCTTAGCGTGTGTCATTATAACCAAAATGCATTGATGAGTAAGCATTCTTGTGTTGATTTTGTTTGTTTTGGGTTGTAGAGTGTTGTTCAGAGTCAGTTTAAAGAGAAAATGAACACAGTCTTCACTCATCTGACGACTGGCCGAGAGGTTACTGACACCAACATGAGGAGGTACGTAGTTCCCTTCAAGTTTTTAAAAATTATAATTGAATGGTTTATTAAAAATACTGAAAATAGCAGCCTGATGGAGAGCTGAATTACATTCAGTTTACAATAGAAGCACATGAAATACATAGCAATTTTTAAACAGTTATTGCATAACGCTTACAAGAATAATTCCAAATATAAAATGAATAAGATAAAGTATTCTACAAAAACTAAGTATAACCAACACTATTCATCAGTGTACAGTTGACTCACCAACAAGAAGAGCATGTCCATTGTGTTGCATAAGAACTCTACTGATCCTTGAGATATATGTTTAATAGCAAACAGGAACATCACTTTGTATGAATAATAATTTATGTACATACATTGAACTTCTTTCGCCTTTTTCAAGGCAAATAGAATAATATGCTAAGAACACTTATTAAGTCACATTACTCAGCAATAGATCTATTGCAAAGATGGAAGTGTTCTTACAAAGCAAACATAATTGTTTTCCCTTTAGTATGATATCCTGAATATATTTCATGTGTGGAAGCAAAATTTGGTATTGATATGTATGTCTTATTTAGATTTGTTGTGTAGAGCATCAATTTGCAATTGAGAGTGAAGCGATATGCCTGCAAAGTTTCTATTTCAAAAAATATATATATGATGGTCCTTTTAGTGCAATCAAAGTGTGTAATCATGTAGAAAAATGAATGATTTGTCTGCAAAGTGATAAACCCTGCATTATACCCTCAAATTTGTTGAAAAGCATTCAATCTTGTTCTTGCTTTGAATAGAATAGACATTTATTTTTGTATACATGCTCGGCAATGTAAATGTATTAAAATGTTGCTTTCATCATTATATAATGTCTGACAGTGTTTTGTGCATATATATACATGTTAGTTTAGATTGCAAACAAATATGTATCTTCCAAACCCCTTCCCATCATCAAGTATAAACATTATTTGCATCCATTCCACCCCTGCCTTCCCATCATGCAGCAGTAGCGCACATCCCGAAATACGAGATGAACATCTTCGCAGGTAGTCTTCCCTCAAGTGCAGTCGAATTTGTCTTTATTAATCTTTTCTCCTAACACGTTCATTTTTTCCTCTTTTACACTTGATTTTCTATTTTTGCATGGACATTTTTAATAGCTGGAATTTTAGATTGTGTTTTGATGAAGGGAGATTGTCCTGATGCTGGTGAATTAAAATATTTCATTGACACCTAAAATGTAGATGTTTAAGGTAATGGTATGCAGACCCGGATGATCCTGCATAAAAAGAAAGGAAAAGAAAAAAAATGAAGTAATGTAAGATTTCTTCATATTAAACAAATTTGTTTGTGGTTGCAAGCCATAACACTTTGGAATGCTTTATTTTGTTATAATTTAAGTGTGATTACTAATCATGTATCACTTGAGGTGTGAATACAGGTGGTTTGATGTAGTTGCACTTTCTCTTGAAATGTTTACGAATCCTAATACGTCTTGCCTGTACCAATGGATGCCTTAGTAGAATAGATCATATAGTTTTGTATAGTTATGTAGTGTATGACTAATGCATTAAACCTAGCAGTAGTAATATTATGCAGTTGTATTTGCATGCTTGCATGGTCACATTTGAATTTTGCATGTTGCATGTTGCATCGGCTGTGTTATTATTTTGTATTTTTGAATTTATTAGTAATGTACATTTTTAAGGGTAAGTATATGTTGCCATCATGTTTTGATTACAAGTAGAGAACCCTGAAACCCATTTGCCTATAGATATGTAGAGTGAGTAGATTCATTGTCCTGCTATACAACCAAATATAACATCATGTATTATAGCAAATGCACTACAATATAATTTGCTTCTTAAATCCTCATATAATTACTCTTGTAGTTCGCCAAAAACTAAGAATATTAGTTTAAACAGAAAAAAGAAAAAAACATAAGTTACTGCAAACTTTCAAGGCAACATAAATTGTTACTAATGATTTGACAGCTAGTTTCATCAGTAAAAATCAGAAATCTATGCTGAATTAAAAACAGCTCATTTTAGTTATCAAAGATTAAAATGATTTTTGTGTCACCATGTATTATCTTGCTTTGTATTTTACTGCAAACATCTTTCATATCTAAAGTTGACCTCATTCATTATATGCTTTTGTTAGCATGAGATAAAGATTATTCTTTTTGTTGACATTGTAGCTTGTTCTTTGGAGATTATATGAGGACCAAGGATGATGAGAAGAACTATGATGAAATCACTGATTTTGAGGGACTCAGAGAGGTAAATTACCATC
Source organism: Strongylocentrotus droebachiensis (assembly GCA_035222895.1). Lineage (NCBI taxonomy): Eukaryota > Metazoa > Echinodermata > Echinoidea > Camarodonta > Strongylocentrotidae > Strongylocentrotus > Strongylocentrotus droebachiensis. The sequence goes on from JAVYIG010002984.1 coordinate 133,139, forward strand.
ACATATTGGCTCAATAGAATTGAATCACTCTCTCTTTCTCTCTCTCTAAGTGCCATATCGCTTGACTTTGGCGATCATGCTGTTCCACAACCCTCGGCTCCTAGCCTTCTCTATTAGCACCACTCCCAGTTCTTTCCCCCTCTCTCTTCCAACAACTTATCCATTAGAAGGGAGGGAAATGTGCTGAACTATCAGACTCTCTTTTAGAGCTCTGCTATCTATCGGTGGCTCTGTGGTAGATACAAATTAGTGAATTGATAGTTATCTATCTACTTTCAACATAATAATTGGTGATTCATACTTTGTTTCTCCAATCCTGATACATAGTACATATAGCGCTACAAGATTCCTTCTCTCTTGTATATATATATATATATATATAATATATAACAATATATTTACATATTCAATGAAAATGATTTTGATTGAATTGATTTTGACTGCTCTTTTACAAGTTTTCTTTTTGTTAATTTCAGAATGTTGAAAAGTATCTAGAGGAGTATAACATGATGACTAAAGCTCCCATGGATCTAGTGATGTTCCGGTTTGCTATTGAGCACATCTCAAGGATCAGTAGAGTTCTTAAACAACCCAATGGACATGCTCTTCTTGTTGGTGAGTCAACTGTAAAACTGCCTCTCAACTTGTTTCCATATTACTATTGCAAAAACAGTGGAGTAGACTATTGTCAAATAATGCTTTTTTTTTTAACGGTAGGTAGAAGCTGAAACCACATACTGTGCTTACCCCAACCAATGAAAGATTTTTTATCTCGCACAATTTTTTTGTTTTCGCGGGCAGCGTTGTCAGCAAGTTCCAAGATTTCCAAGCAGTCAGGTACTCTAGGGCAGCAGCCATGTAAACAAGTTTACATCAAGAAAACATTCAAAATGTTTCAATCTGCTAACATACATGAACATGTATGAAGGAGAAATTAAATTTACTTTTGAAATGTGAAAGTACAATTTTGTGATATTCCCCAAGAAATCTGTAATTCAAAATTCAGTATTCTTGAAAGGAATTTTATACTATAAGCACACCTTATTTATTGACCTTGTACGAAACAGTTTCAACTATCCAGAGTTTTTAAAGATGAAAAACAACTTCGCTCTCTCACCATGTTGTTTTCATATTATTGACTATATTTGACGTTTCTAAGAATAGAATCTATCTTGTATTGCCTTTCAAATAATCCCTATGTTCAGAGCAGTTGTCTACTCCTTCCAATAAACAAAATTCCTGTGTTAAAAGACAACTTCTGATTGTTTTATCCTATCCTCTCCTCCAGGTATTGGGGGTAGCGGTCGAGCTAGCGCCGCCCGGTTAGCATCCTTCATGGCTATGTACGAGCTGTTCAGTATTGAGATTACTAAGAACTACACACAAGCTGATTGGAGAGATGACATCAGACAGCTGATGAGGAAAGCAGGAGATGAAGGATGCAGTACTGTCTTCTTGTTTGGTGATCATCAAATCAAGGTAACATTGTCTTTGTAGTAAGTCGATGATTACCATACATTGTCTAATTAAGAGCTGCATTAAACATGAGGATTTGTGTAACACTTTTAAACATCCTATTTCCTTTGATGTAATTTGTTTGTTATGACTTTATTATTATACCTCCATTTGAATAGGTAGGAGTAACCTTATTCTTATTTCTAGAGAATATATAATAATAATTATAATAATAATAGCTCACATTTATAATGCGCCTAATACTTTGTTTCTATGCACAGTACATATTATTACCCCGGTCATAGGATTCAGGCTTATCTGCACACAATGTATGCACATTCTCCACTCTGCAACACTTGCTCATCCAGCCACATTAACTGTTGCCTGGGTGGAGAGTGGCAAATGTAGATTAACATCTTGCAAAAGGACATTAGTGGACATAAGAACATCAACATGTGTTATCTGTTTGCTTGTTTCTGTTATCTATTTGATTCTATCTATTTTATTTTTTTTTTATTTCAAAGACTTTATTTTCTGCAATCAAACAAATCAATAATTATACAACAAATATGGATAATTATATAAAACATAAGGTATGCAAACAATATACAAAATATAGAAACAAATGTATAATACATGAGTAAGAGTAAATGTATACGTTGGGCCATTGCGTGTATAAAGAAAGAAAGCAGAAGGTTGCAAGTTTCCATCATTTTTCTCCACATTGTGTGATCTTAGGAGGAATCATTTCTGGAAGATATCAACATGATCTTGAACACGGGAGACATACCTAACCTGTTTGAGAATGAGGAACGTCTGGAGATTATTGAGAAGGTGAGTAGCGTTGACATCTAGAATGTTGTAGAGGGAGAGGGCAGAATTATATAAGAAAAACAGAAAGGAAAACAACATTTTGAGAATGTAACTTTTAAAGACAAATATAATATATTTTAGGGTTTGGACTGCATAAATCTTAGGGTCATGGGTAAATAGCTTAATTTGTTTTCTTCTTATGTAAACAAGTGTTCTACTTTCATCAACTCTTATCTGACTAGTATGAGAAGGGGACAATCGTGATAATGTTGCACTTTGTTCATACCATCTCAGGACTATTCTGTTTTCATTCCTAATGCACCTTTTGAGAACAAATTTACACAAATCTTATTTATCGTTGTGGAAACACATGACTGTATAATTATGACTTTATTTTGGCATGAAAATGGAGAGTTAATTTGTTATATCAGGGCCGTGGAAGAACACCTTTCTTGATGAATGGGGCTAGCCTGCAGAAAATTATAAAGTTGTATATCATCCATTAATTATGCAGATGCAACAAGTATGTGTAGCGGAGAACATTCAGATTGAGATGACACCACTCAACATGTACAACAAGTTCATAGAGAGAATCAGACGTAACCTTCACGTAGTACTAGCATTCAGTCCTATTGGAGATGCATTTAGGAACAGACTTAGAATGTTTCCTTCTCTCATCAACTGCTGTACCATCGATTGGTTCAAGGTAAGTTGAACACATTCACAGCAGCATTGATGTAACTATAAGTTCATTGCATAGGATGCAAGTTAGTTCTTAATTTTGCCATGTATTTAAGAGGAAGGACAATACTAAGTTCTTTAATTTAAAAAAAAATCAATTCGTGTTGGTCAGTTTATGACTGCACTCATTAAAGCCCCACTGCACTACTTATAGTGACTTGCGCCCTCTATATAGCAAACAATGCCTCATCGGTGCCTGTTGGTCCCCATGATCCCCATTTCCTTATGTTAATTGAGAGCTGATTTGATGAGATAACCACCTGTCGGTAATCTTGCAGGAAGGTATAATCCCCCCTAGCCAAACTAGTACAGGCAGGCTTTAAACCTGACTTAATCATTGAACCAAAGTAATTTACAAAATATAGATAAAAGCCTCTTCCTTTTTGTACAAGAACAGAGAAAGAAGGATGTACAGCTGTATGGAACTGCAGTCTTGTGCATGCAAACTGGATGTAGATTTATGATGTAGTACATGTTCACTTTTCAGGACCAATAGAATTATGGACTGACACCTTATTTGACTTTCAAAATTTGCATTTGCAAAGCACTTAAGCATTTGTGTTTGAAACTTGAAACATGTCTAAATTAAATTGGTTTTTATTTTATAATGTATAGTGGCATTTACATTGTTTCATTCTTTGGATCCATTTTATTTGGTTTCTCTTGTTTTTCTTTCCAGGCCTGGCCAGAGGATGCTCTTGAGATGGTTGCCCACAAGTTCCTGGACGATGTTGAGATGTCGGATGAGATCAGGGCGGAGACGGTCGTCATGTGTAAACACTTTCACGAGAGCGTCAGAGCTATGTCAGACAGGTAAGGGATTCAATACATACATGGCTGATGACAACTAGTCACTCTTATTGCAATCAATATATTAATAAATTACCTGTTGAAGCCAATAAATTAGCGCTTAGAAACTTCGGTAGTAAGCGCTTTATAAGCACCGTTTTTTAATATTTATTATTATTTCTTAATTACCTCACCAATTGGGCTGGATTGCTTTGTATCACACTACTTTCAAGTTAGGCACTTGGCTTTCCTTGTCTTCTCTTCTTCAATTTGATTTTAATTTATCTAAATCCAATCTGGCATATACATATATCTTTTTGGTAATGGAGGACATACATGTTAATAGTGCTGGCAAACTCTGTTTAAGTTTGTAGATATTCTGTGTGCAAAATTTAGGTTCAAAGTTTAGTTAGTTTTAATAAAGTTGGTAGACGTTTTAAATAAAGTTGATAGACGTTAAAGAAAACTCAAGATATTTTTTTTGTAAACAGGTTTTTCACCATACTAAGGAGAGCCAACTATGTGACACCAACCTCGTACCTGGAGCTCATCAAGACTTTCAAGACTCTTCTCAATCGCAAGAGAATGGAGATCTTTACTCTCAAGAATAGATACATGGTGGGACTTGAGAAACTGGACTTTGCTGCATCTCAGGTCATTATCCTTTCAGACTTGGTCCAATCTCCCGTCTTTCCAAAAATAGTCAGGAGGGTATTTGTGACAGCTATAGTATGTGCAGCTATTTGTGTGTTCTTGTTCTTTTATATGTGAGAGACGGAGTTTCAGTTCATTTTGAAAATCGCCATATGGTATAACAAAAAACAAAGAATAATATATTTATATCAAGTACAAGTATATGAACACCCTTTTGATTTGATATTGTCAATGTTTTGCTCAAAGTAATATGTCTCCTGCTGTGGTATTTCAATCATTGTGATGCAAGATGAGCTAACAAAAATATAGAATCAGCTATATGTTCTTTTATATGTGAGAGATGAAGAATCAGTTCATTTTGAAAACCACCATGGTATAATAAAATACAAAGCATAATATATTTATATCAAGTACTAGTATATGAATACACTTTCAATTCGATGATGACCAATGTTTCCTCAAAGTAATATGTTTCCTGTGATGCAAGATGCAAGCTAACAAAAAATATAAACTCAGCTATTTCTTTTGATGAATTTCCTTCTGACATTATTCATCATCCCTTGTGATGCAAGGGGAGTAGTACCATTTCTCTTGACTAATTTGTTTTTTCCTTCTAATTCTCTTGAACAGATCTCTGTAATGCAAGAGGAGTTGACAGCCTTACAGCCCAAGCTGATGGAGAACAGTAAGGAGACCGATAAACTGATTGTGATTGTGCAAGCAGAGACTCAGGAGGTTGATGCTAAGAGACAGATCGTTGCTGCTGATGAGGCAGTAGCCAATGCTGCTGCTAATGAAGCTCAGGCAATCAAGGTCAGTCCAATCTTCATACTATTCTTGCTAGAGTTTTATTTTTTAAATATCTTAAAGATAAATTAATTGGAAATATTTATAATATATGTACACTTAGTTTAGTCACCCATTACAAGTGCCATTTTTCCACATCTAACATATGAAATTGTACAAAGAAAATCTTTGGTTATGGTTAAATACACTTTTTGCATCCATGTTGTGTGGAATATTAGTATAAAAGTTTGACCGCCTTTTAATTGTTCCAAAGTGTTACAGTTTTTCCTTTAGTAATATTTTGTTCAATTTCATGAATTTAAGCTAGGTGAGGTTATATACTTATGTACTGAAATCAATTTTTATGCCTCCGCTACAAAGAAGCCGGAGGCATAATGTTTTGGGGTTGTCCGTCCGTCCGTCCGTACGTCCCCCTTCTCGTGATCGCGTTATCTCAAGAACCAATTGATGGATTCCTGCCAAACTTGGGTCTTGTATGTATCTTGCAGAGCCAATGAACTGATTAGATTTTGGGGTCACGAGGTCAAATTTCAAAGAATATGGTGCTCATTATGTATGCGAAAATAGCTTGTGAACGTATCAGTAGAACCGACAGATGGATTATACACTTGTCATTTGTAAGACGCACCTCTTGACCCCCGGGAATGGTGCGTCATGGTTGCGTCATGTTCCCCAAAATCGCGACGCACAGTACCGTCATGGCCGCAAAATGTCCGTCACAATACTGACCCTTATGTGCGTCATAGTAAGTCACTTTACCACGTTGCGTCATTTGGTGTGTCAATGGGACCGTCACTTTCTCCAAGCAGAAGTGTTTCTCAAATGTGCGTCATTGGCTAGTCATTTTCATGAAATGGTGTGTCATATGTTTGACTCAAATGTGCGTCGATGGAATGTAATGGTGTGTCACTTTCTGTGACGGAAGGTGCGTCATGGTATCAAAATGTACGACTCACATTGGTACAATGACGCACCATTCCCGGGGGTCAAGAGGTGCGTCTTACAAATGACAAGTGCATTACTATCAAACTCAAAACATGTACCTTGCAGAGCCAATGAAGTGATTAGGTTTTAGGTTCATGAGGTCAAAGATCAAAGGGTCAAACATGTATATGAAAAATAACTTGTAATCACATTATTCTGAGAATATTTTAGTGGATTACAATCAAACTTGAATTAAAAAAATTGCCTTTGTTTTGGTTTGTAAAATTGCTCCATGGCGGAGGCATCATTTTCGACTGCCCGCAGTCGAAGGTCCATCTAGTCTTTATTCATCTAAGAATGTTTTGTTTCTTTGTACATCTGCAGGAGGACTGTGAGGCCAATCTAGCAGTTGCCATGCCAGCATTGGATGCTGCTGTGAGAGCGTTGAATACACTGAAGCAGCAGGATATCACCATAGTGAAAACCATGTTGAACCCTCCGGCTGGTGTCAGGCTGGTTATGGAAGCCATCTGCATCATGAAGGTTAGATATATACTCCATCATTGTGGATGTTGATGATGGTGAAGATGATGGAGGTGTAAGTGGTGGTAACAGTTATGATGGTAGTGGTTGTGGTGGTGATAGTTTGGGTGGTGATTATGATTGGGGGGGGGGGGTTCTTGATTTTCTCAAGATAATATCACCATTGTTAAAACAATGAAATATATATCCCCCTGTTCGTGTCAGACTGGTTATGGAAGCCATCTGCATCATAAAGGTTAGATATGTATGATGATGATGATGATGAAGATGAGAGTTGTGGTGGTCAAGGTTGTGTGGTCGTGATGATGTTCATGATAATGAGGACGATGATGATGCTGGTGATTGTAATGACAATGATTGTGGTGATGGTGATGATGATGATTGTGATGATGATAGTTGGGGTGATATTGATGGTATTGTTGACCATGGTGATGATGATGGTAGTGATAACGATAATTTAGGTGGTGTTATTGTGTAAATAATAGTGATGCTACCCCTGATGATGACAATGAATATACCAATAGTTGGTTCGTAGGGCAAATAGACGTAACTTTCTTTGTCTTTAGTTTTATGTGTAGATAAAAAAGTGCAAACATTTAGTTTGTACATACTATTTTACCATAATAGTCAGTTTCATGATGGTGTATAGCAACCAAGTCATTTTAAGATTTTTTTTTTCTTTTTGCAGGGGATAAAGGGAGAAAAGAAGACTAATGATCAAGGCAAGCAATTTGATGACTACTGGCCAGGAGCGAAAAGGGTAAGTGTGCTCGAAACATGTCTTAGAGAACAAAAGACGGGTATAAATGCTACATTTTAGAGAAGAAAATTCATTTGAGCATTTGAGCAAACAAAATGATTATTCAATGAAGAGGCATGCATTTTGGGAGATGATGCTTAATCTGCACTGTTGATATTAAACTTTAACCAATGAACAGTGCAAATAGAGAGATTGACTGAATTTGTTGATGAAACATTAGATTCAGATTGAGAGAAGTATTGATTTAGTAAAAAAATTGTGACCAACTAGACTTTGTCATCAATTTAAAGGTATCCTGCAACTTTGTCTTAGATTCTAAAACAAAATCCTGGATTTAACTCATGCTGCAAATTATAAACCTATAGGTCAGTTAGGAATCCCATGACTTTTACAAGCCAATCGGCTGTCTAATTATCAAGATATTTATGATTGGAAATTGAAACCAAATTTTGTGTTTTCCTAACGGCTTCGTAACCCTACAGTCTATTGGGGAAAACGAGTATGGTAAAACCGGTCACTCAAAGATTTTTACTTTTTTGAAGCACTTCTTGATCATTTTGAAGCGCTATTTTTCTTAGGGCTTCAATATTACACCATATCACAGACACTGATAACATGTAGGGCCATGCATCTCAGATTTAACATTGTTAAACGATACCTTTGATCGCGAGGTCAATATATATGAATCTTATGCTATTTGCAAATGGTTTACACAACTCCCTCACTTGACTGTAGATGCTTGGGGATATGAAGTTTCTGGAGTCTCTCAGGGAGTATGACAAGGACAACATCCCTCCTGCAATCACCAAGAAGATCCGAGACCAGTATATCAACAATCCAGACTTCAAACCTGAGGTGGTCAAGAAGGTATCCTCGGCATGTGAAGGTCTGTGCAGCTGGGTCAGAGCCGTGGAGGTCTATGATAGAGTGGCCAAGGTAATGCACCATCATGAATCATATCGAGGGTTCAGTGACACAAAGACGTAACTCCATATTTTGCCAAAATGAGTATTTGAGGAAACACATAGACTTAACTCCACCCAACTCCCCATTTAAGTCAATGGCTATAGACTTAACTCCTGAAGGCCCAAGTGCTCAGTGACACATAAACCATTTTTTCTCAAAATGGAGTTATGTCTTTGTGTCATTGACCCCTTGATATATTATGTAGCTCACCTGAGCAAAAAGCTCAATTTTTCAAAACAAATCATGAAGTGTAGATATGTTTTCATACCAAAATGTTGGTATGGATTCTGGCTAGCCTATACACGTTGTAGGAATCATTAATATGTGAAGAAGACATAAATTTGTTTGAATGGGATACCTGCCCCTGCAGGGGACTTGGGAGCTGAACCCCTTAATTGCCCTACTGTTCTAATAAATCTTATGTTCCTGGTGCAAAGGGTATTGGAGTTGGTCCCTTATTTAGAGGCCCATTCTTTCATTGGCTACGGTGATGATTTTAATTCTCCTATAAAAATAAAAATAAAGATATATGGAGTAATAGGTAGATCTCTGCTGAAGAGCCTTTGATATTCGTTGCTTTAACGACTATAGAGTAGCTAAATCTAGAGTAGATAGGAACACACTAGCCCCATCAACCTTCGTTTTTTTCGTTAAAGTACAGGATTGTAAGTATGCCAGATCGGTTGAACAGTAACAAATTTTTGTTTTATTTGCATGTAAAGAAGACAGCAAGTTAAGTTCTCATTTTTGCCACATTCTATTTGCTAGAGATAGTATTAAAGCTCTTTTTATAATGTGACATGGTCTCATGTAGGTGGTTGCCCCCAAGAAAGCACGTCTTCAGGAAGCGGAATCCAAACTAGAGGAGCAAGAAGGTCATCTTAATGAGAAAAGAGGTGTCTTGAAGGAGATCATGGGGAAACTACAAGCTCTGAACGATCAGCTATCTAGTAAAGAAGGAGAGAAGAAGGTGAGAGATGTTTTTGGTTTGATCTTGGCCCTGTTCTGAAAGGATAGCACATATGATCCAAATCAATCATAACTCACTATAATAATAATATTCTGTTCTTGTTTATCACATTGTAACGTCCCTGTGTACTTCCAAAGAGCTTTGGAAATTATTACCCTTGCTTTAGCTACAACAACTGTTTTCAGCGCACAGTGTATTTCAAGGAATAATCCTACGAGGCACCCATTTTACCTCACCTGGGTCAAGTGTGGCAAATGTAGATTAATGTCTTGCCAAAGGACATGAGTGCCGTGGCGGGACTCAAACCATGGACCTTGTGATTCACAGTCCGGTGACATATCCACTCGACCACGACACCACTACACCATGAGAATGATATTCACTATAAACCAAACCGTTACATGTGAGACATACGCTCTCGTTACTTCTAGATGAATTGATTATCTGATGTACGATTCAGATTATTCACATCTCTTTATAAATGGACCATTTTCAATATCTTGCAATGATTATCCTACTTATTATTATTATGCTTTGTCAGCCAAGTTCAGATTCATGGCAATGTTGTCCTTATTTTTTTGTTAAGATATGAATTTTAGATTTTCATTCCATAACACACTGATCAAATGTATAGATTGAGAAGTTGGATAAATGACTCACTTGCACATCAGTACAGACCATTCCATATGAGTATCTTGATCCTGTTCTCATTGTGTGTATTTTGCAGGATTTGGAGGATAATATTGAGTTGACGAAGCTGAAACTGATCCGAGCTGAGAAGTTGATTGCTGGACTTGGAGGAGAGAAAGATAGATGGCTACAGGTAAGATAGAAATCATTACAACTGTTCAATCTATAATAATAATATTTTTGCTTATATAGCGCTTAATACGTCAGCAATGTCCGAGTTTCTATATAGTTACATTGTTAAAAAAACATCAGATCATTTCAATTTGTGTCATGGTATACTTTCTCATAACACACTTGATCAAAGTGGATCAGATGAATGGCAAGAGATATATAACAAAGATAGTGTTGTGTTAAATTTCAACTAAATGACAGTGAGCAGACAACACTTCTGAACAATTATCAGTTTCATTCTGTTTAAAGGAGAAATTAAAATTTGTTTACATTGTAGTAAAAAAATGTAAGGCTTTAAAACATGCATATTTGCAGATTGCTGATTTGTAGATGGTGTTTTCTACAATATATTGATCTATTTACCCATGTACAGCTGACGGAGGAGCTGAGTGAGACGTATATCAACATTGTGGGTGATGTGTTGTTATCAGCTGGTGTAGTCGCTTACCTTGGCCCATTTACTTTGTCATTTAGACAGGTAAGATGATCAATTCACTATCATTTAGATATCATATTAAATACTTTTTTCTTTTTAAGATATTTTTGGAAAAGTACCTATAAAAGAAATATCTGCAATCTGCTGCATTGACAAACATTTTAATTGTTCTTTGAAATTTTCATGTTTATTTTATATATTTTTTTGCTCACCTTCATAGCACAACGTTCATTTGTTTTGTCAAGTGTATGTGTGAGGGTTATATGCAGGCCTGGATATATGTCTTGTATATTACCAAGAAGAAAGTCACATTGAATCAATGATATCTTAACAAAACAAAACAAAAATATCAGCCATGTAAGTTAGAAGATGAAACAAAAATGTTTTATTCAATACATTTTCATGAATGAAAAAGTTATATTATAAAAGTCTAATTTCCCTCATTTTGATTGCAGGAATGTCTGAAGGACTGGTATGATATGTGTGTGGAGAAGGTTATCCCGGTATCAAGCGTCTTTTCTCTCTCTGCTACTCTCGGAGATCCAGTCAAAGTTAGAGATTGGCAGTTAGCAGGATTACCTGTTGATAAGTAAGTTAGAATCAGTGAGAAAGTTATTGAAGATTTCAATTCTCTGCACTACTACTTTCATGGTTCAGTTTATAGAGAGTACCTTTCCCCTCATATCAAACAATCCAATTTATAGAAATACTTGAAAAAGAATGCTTTCATTTGGTTATCTGACTTTGCTGATTACCATGCAGTTCTCATTTTATTGCATTCCAAGGAACTTTAAAATATGACATGTTATAGGGCTTCACACTAACTCTTTTGTAAGGGGTTTGGATATAATTATTTTGAATTTATATGGTTGAGTCTTATGAATTTTTGAGACATTTTTGGGGTCCAGACTTGGATTTTGAGCCCGGGCCATGTGTCCCGGGCACCTGCTAGTGTCAAGCTAATACAACAATTATGAACACAAAATGAAACTGTTGAAAAAATGATTAATCTGGCACATTCTAGGAAACAATGTTCATTTTTGTTTGATACCTGGAGAGATTCATGTAGAACTTTGGATTTGCAGAATGTGCTATATATGTATTCTTCTTGCCCAACAATTACCGATACCTTACTTTCATGACAGTATATCAACTTCTATTGCCTAATCCAACTTTTATTGTGTTTTCCACCCTCTAGCTTCTCTACTGACAATGCTTTGATAGTGACCAATGCCAACCGATGGCCTCTCATGATTGACCCTCAAGGTCAAGCCAATAAATGGGTCAAGAACATGGAAAAACCTAACAAGCTACAGGTCATTAAACTATCTGACCCCACCTACACAAGGACATTAGAGAATTGCATGCAGGTCAGTCAAAATTGTATTCTAGCTTGTCCAAGACAATAAATCTGTCTTTCCATAGAATATTATTTGTATTATTTTCAATTGTGTAAAAAACTAGAAAGAGACTGTTAAGAGGAGAACTTGTGAGGACTGTGCATGTAATAAAAGTGATATTAGTGCAAGGAAGAGGTACCTTGATATTAAAATAAAAGACTGGATGTTTCTACCTGCACTATAGTCAGTCGCTTTGATTAGTGGTAGTAAAATAATTCTCTCTCCCTCATCTTCATCATTTTTTAAATCATGGACACTAGCTTTGTGTACATCAACCTTGTGCTATATATTGTCACAAAATGTTCATATGCTTTATTTGAGTATACGATGTCGAATGATTTTGTATTCTAATTTTGCTTGATTATGTGTATATCGCAGTTTGGTCAGCCATGTTTATTGGAGAATGTGGGTGAAGAATTGGACCCTGTCCTGGAACCACTGCTGCTGAAACAAACCTTCAAACAGGTGAGTAGAACTACCGAAATTGAAATAATATCATTCTTTTTTAAAGTCCTTGGAATATAATTGGAGAAGTTGTCTACTTGGGTTTCAAGCCTGTGATTTCTTGGCATTTAGTACATGTTCTCTATGTAATTTTGGTTAAAACTACAAGTCTTATGAAATTATCTGTGTTTCTTAAAATTAATAGTAAAAAATTAAAGGAGAGCAGTGATTGATGAATGATGAATGTTTAAGCCTTGATTAATGATGTTGATTCCAATACCAGATTCTTATCCTACAATGAATAATTGAACCAAATAATTTTGTGCGTACATATGTGTGTCAAGTCTCATGAATTCCTCTGTATGTTTGTACAGAATGGTTTGGACTACATCCGCCTTGGTGATAATGTGGTAGAGTTCAGTCGAGATTTCAAGTTCTACATCACGACGAGGCTTCGGAATCCACACTACCTTCCTGAAGTCTCTGTCAAGGTGAGACAACGATCCTCCTATATGTATTGTCCATTTTAACTAGAGTGTCCAGATTATAGAACTTGGAACCGTGTGGTCTTTCAATGATTGAAAATATATTTTGGATTCTTTATAGTACGTATAAAGGGATTTTCAGCATTGAGCAGTTGAAATGATATTGGCAAAATTGACCACTGTTTCTTGGTCTTAAGCATAATGCAGTCACTAATACTGGATTTTGTGATGTCTTGCATTTGGTGTGATAACTTCGTTCACATTTTCATGGATTTTACCTGAGCTTTTGAAACATTATATCTTATTGTCTGTTATAAACAAAAGAAAAGAGGAATTATCCTTCCTTGGTTTCAACTTTTTAAGATAAATGACACATTACAGATCTGTAAAATGTATTAGTTTAAAAAAATGGTCCCCGCTTTTTGTCATAATTTTTCCAGGTGACTTTGCTAAACTTCATGATCACACCCCTTGGCTTAGAGGATCAGCTTTTGGGCTTGGTTGCAGCCAAAGAGAAGCCAGACCTAGAAGAGAAGAAGAACCAGCTCATCATTGAGAGTGCTAAGAACAAGAAACAACTCAAAGAGATTGAAGACAAGATTCTAGAGGTTGGTATTGTCACATTAAGTGTACTAGAAATGTGTTTTTTAATACAAATTTGACTAAAACTAGCATTTGTGAATATTTCCTTTTTTGTTGCATGGATTTTCAACAGCATTCATTATTGCTTATCTATCTGAGATCAGTAGGTTTGTTTGGAATTTGAGATTAACTCACAATGTGTTTAGATTCGACAACGTTGACCAGAAAAAGAATGTTGAAAAGTAATGAAGTTATTTTCAAACCATCCACAATAGAGCAATTTTTGTTTGATCTACTTATAATGATCAAATAATATTTCTGTTTAGTCATAGATATGAAATACACCAATTGAATGCATTACCTTGTTCAGAGATTATACATTTGAATCTCATATTTTGGTATCTCTATTTTTTTCTTCTTCAGGTTCTATCTTCATCTCAAGGGAACATCCTAGAAGATGAGACAGCCATTGAGATCTTGTCATCGTCCAAGGTCCTCTCGAAGGAGATCTCAGAGAAACAGGAGATTGCCAGCAAGACAGAGACTGAGATTGATGAGACGAGAGATGGATATAAACCGGTAAGAACATATGTGAACAGGTCTAATTTATCTCTAGCAGTTATGTTATACATACATATAAAACAAGCAGAAGCTAGCTTTTAAGTTTAATGTTCTTGTAATAATAATACTACAGAATTTGTTTAATATGCGCCATCAATTTAGTTAACTATTCTGAGGCACGTACAGATGGAGATTTTTACCCTGGCTTTAGCAAGGCTGCCATTACGGCGCTCTAGCATGTCAAGGAATTCATTCCTGCCAGGTACCCATTTACATCACCTGGGTTGAGTGTGGCAAATCTAGATCAATGTCTTGCCAAAGGACATTAGTACCGCAGCGGGACTTTTACTGCGGACCTTGTGATTGACAGCTCGGTGACGTTTGAACTCAACTACGTCACCTCTACAAGTAGTGTTAAATACTAATTTTGTTTACATCAGAATCTTCTTTTTCTTTTCTTATTTTCCCACATTATGAAACTCCATGTCCCTTGTTATTTGTAATACATCAAATATATGAGTACTAATACTATTATTTTATCATTTTGTGGAGAGATTGGATTATGATTTATACATTGTCAGTTTCCACTCCTGTCAATGCTAATGAGATCATAGGATCAGCTCCAGCCAAAGATGAGGATTAAATGTCTTCCTTCTCAAAGATAATGGTGTATTTCATTTGAATTCATTGAATAAGAAGACATATTGAGTGATCACATCGAGATGGGAAATGGTGACTTATTTGCACTCTTAAGTGATAAGAATGAATTTGTCCATTTTCTCTCCAGGTTGCCAAGCATTCATCGATACTCTTCTTCACAATCTCTGACCTAGCTAACATTGAGCCTATGTATCAGTACTCATTGGCCTGGTTTATCAACCTCTATCTACAGGTAAGATATAAATCTCAATAATACATACACTTCAATACTTAAGTTACATATTATAACAAGATTGAATTCAACTTATTCTTTCTCATAGTTATAATCCTTTTCAAAGCATGAAATATTACTCTATCATGAACACGCAAATAGATTTAGTCATACAAATGTATATGCTGTATCTATCACATCGCATGAATTTGTCAATAATAATCAAATGAAGTATATGATGAATGAATTGATGATGTATATGACCTTTCTTCACTTCTCATAATTGCCGCTCAGTCTGTCTATGACACAAAAGGAATGACATCAGAAATGCTAGCAGAGATTCCAGTAAGTCTTGTGTTTCCATGTAGTGTGTTGAGGTGAAGGGAAGGAGTTGTCGGTGCTCAATATGCCATGAATTGGCCTCATATTAAAAGTGGCAGACATTTTTGGGGCTTAATTATTTTTGTTGCACTAATCAAGCTTTTATTTGTTGTTGATCAGCACCATGACGTTGTTTCCACATAGTGAGATGAAATGAAGGGAAGACTGAGTTATCAGTGCTAAATATGCAATGTGTCGGGCTACCCGAGGTGACAGACATGTTGGGGGCTTTATTTTTTGTTGTTGCACTAATCAAGCTTTCATTTGTTGTTAATTATGTATTGTCAGCACTCTTGATGGTGAAGGATAATACATCCTTTTTGTGTGTAACTGCTTTAATTAACACCATGAAGTAATTTACCTTTTGGAAATGACACACAGCATATAAGTTTAATACGAATTACTGGAAATGGAACTGTGCGGTACATAATTTTGAGCAGTCATTGATTTGATACTATATTTATCTATGTAATCACTTTTGTTTAATATGAATACCACAATTACTGATTTCATGATAGGTATGCCTTATATACCACATTCAGTTTAAGAAAAGGGGCAACTGGCCGAAAACAGCACTCACTGCACAATTCTTTTGCATAATATTTGTGCTTGTTTAAGTTTCACAACCTGGTTGTATGGTATGGTTGTATGGTGCTTCTCTTTAGTTTATATTTTTCATTTTCAAGCAGTATAGGGAAGTAAGAACTGCACCTTTTCATGTAATGCCCTTGCACTTACACTTTACAGCATATAATCTACTGCCTGAAACTGATGTATGGACTCATCTTGATATGTTCACTAAACGAATGGAAGCAAGATCATTTTTAGATTGCATTTCCCGTAATCTATGGAATATTCTATAAGGCTTTGCAATATATATTGAATGTGTTGTTATAACCAAGAAGTAATTGCACAATCTCATTAATATTGTGTGTAGCCTTGTTGTTTGAAACTCAGGGCCTTGGGGCAATAGGACTACTAACCATTTTGTATTTTACTTAATGTGTTTCCTGTACTAAATGATGTTATAAAGCTCTCTTTAGAAATCTAGCCATCTGATTGGTCGAAATTGCAGTCATGATTTGAAAAGTGCCCTCATACCCGCCTACTGGTCAATAGTCTTTTTAAAGATGGCCGTTGCCCCGGGTAACAAGCAGCATAAATTAATTGTGCTCAGATCCTGTTGGTTTATGTGTTAAAATTGTCTTTGTGCGAGCGCGGACACCATACAGTGCTTTTTGTCTGCGTTTCCCAAACGATTGAAACTTTCAGTCATTTTTCCAGCAAAAATAAACAGACAGTTTTCAGATTTTCTGTGATGTTTTAACCAATCTTTACTCAATAGATAAGGTAAGAAAGAAATTCTTGGTAGATTTTTGTTTCAATTCGGCATATAAAAGACATATCGACTGCTTTAATATTTGAGGTCTGGCTGTTTTATAGGCTCTCAGGAACTTGCACATCTTGCCATGGCCCGGCGCGCGCCTGGGTCATGTTCCCTAGAGCCTATAAAACAGCCAGGCCTCTCAAAGTAGTGGATATCTCTATACTATTAATTGTCACAAGTTAAATACCAGAATTTCTGATTCAATGCTAATTATTTCTTACAGTCCATCAGTCTTAGTGAGCCCTCTAACGACCTTGAGAGACGGATCAAGAGCCTCAATGATCACTTCACATATAGCATCTATCAGAATGTGTGCCGATCATTGTTTGAGACGGATAAGCTGCTCTTTTCATTCATACTCTGTATTGGCATTGCCAAGGGCAGGTAAGAACGTTGTTTTATTTCAGTTACTTCAGTAATATCACTATCTGTTCAGAACAATTTGTTTTTTAATTTTGATGTATAGATGGATTGTCAATATATATGGTACATGTATATATTGCACAGTATTAATTGAGAAACTATTATTTCATGGGTGTGTCATACATCCAATCACATACATGTATGCACTATGAGGATAGAAGAGAAGAAGTAGTGAAATAGTGTAAAGAAGATCTCAAGCTATTTAGTGTTCTGTCTCTGGTTTACTGTTGTGGTTTACAAGTTCCAAAGTACAGCCTACCTCAGGATTTTTTTTCTTCCTTTTTTGGTATACACAAGTTTTTTCATGGCCACCCTTATTCCCATTATAGTGTTTTTTAATTTGTACTCTATTATACTGTTTAATTGTTTACACTCATATATGTTTCATGTATTTATCTATGTATTTTTAACATATTTGCTGGAATTTAAATAAACAAATTTATTGAATTGAATTGAATTGAAGAAAGTAGAGCAGTACAATGCCAAATGGACGAAGTGTGAAGTATTATAATGATAAAGTATCTATTAATGCCAATGGTGTTCTTGAGATTTCATATCTGAAATTGAACTCCTTGCATTTTGTTTTCAGAGGAGAGATTGACGATAGAGAATGGAGGTTCCTTCTCACAGGGGGTGTGGCCTTAGAGAATCCATTCCCCAATCCTGCTCCTAATTGGCTGTCAGACAAGTCATGGGCGGAGGTCGTCAGGGTCTCGCAGCTTGATGCGTTTGATGATTTCATGCTCAATTTTAGGAGTAATGTAAGTAATACTTGTAAAGTGATTTGTTAATTTGTGTTTTTATAAGAAGGGAAGTATGTAGTGTATATTATTCTGAAAGAAATATAGTTTTCTACATGGACATGTATGTGCTTTGATGTTGTGTGGCACACATTGAAATTCCTTACAAGGAAAATGTGGAGTAACATGGTTATAGTTTTGTTGTTTTCTTGTTATTAACTCTTTATTAGGTTATCCATTTTATGAATGTACGAAGGAGTCATCAACTCATCTGTCTTGCAATATGATTGTAAGAAGGATTTGAGATTATACCACAAGAAGAAAAATAGTTGCAAAGTGCTGAATAATAGACATCAAAACCAAAGATATTGTTTCATGTTACTACAGACTAGGTGTTTACAAAATCACTGAAAAGTCACCTACAATTAAAAAATTGTTTTTTTTGGGGGGGTGTATTTTTCCAGATCTTAGAATGGAAGAAGCTGTATGACTCACCGTCTCCTCACACTGATAAGATACCTGAACCATGGGATCTTTCTCTGAATGAAATGGAGAAACTTATCGTCCTGCGTATAATCAGACCAGATAAAGTAAGTCAACACTGTTCTAGTATTGCTCACCTGACCTCATCGCTGAATTTGTATATATATATATTTATATGATGACGAAGACGACGACAACGACGACGATGACGATGGTTATGGCGATGATGATGTTGATGATGATGATAATGTTGATGATGATGATGATGATGATGATGATGATGATGAAGAAGATGATGGTAATAATAATGATGATGATGATGATGATGATTGAAAAAGATAGAATAATTAGTATGATAGTAATAATAATGAATATAATTATAATAAACATGATGATAATGATAATAATCTGGATTTATATAGCGCTTAATACGAATTCCCGTCTGTAAGAGATTTATAGATATCGAATCCCTGGTCATTGGAATCATTCATTCACAATGTGCACCATCTCCACTTCCGGGGGAGAATATATATTTTTCACGATCAAGTGTTGATATCAGCTTGACATGTAGCATCAGCAGGATGTTAAATATGTATTCATGGTTCAGATTTAATTAGTGTACACTTCAAGGAGTTGTGAGATAATAATCAGACATGTATACATCAGCAGCAATAATTTGACATTTTGATGTCACACACTCTATTCATCATTTTCCTTACCAGATGGTACCAGCCGTCCAAAACTTCATCATCAAGGCGATGGGTCAAGCCTACATCGAACCTCCGACCTTTGACCTTGCTAAGAGCTATGTCGACTCGTCCTACTTCACTCCTCTCATCTTTGTGCTTTCACCTGGAGCTGATCCTATGAATGTTCTCATGAAGTTTGCCGTGGAAAAAGGTAGGATCTCAAATGATACCAATCGCATCATTTTGAGCTATAATAAGACAGATTCAATTCAATCTGGTTTTAGTCGGGTCAAAATATGGTTTGTCCCCCCCCCCCCCCAAATTGCAACAAAAGGTTTTTCATCGGTTTCTAGTAGTATTCAACCTCAGGAATAACATACTAAAAGTATACAAAAATTGAAGGTTCAGAAAGATGTTATTCTCAAGATGGCTTCCAAGATGGCCGCCCATACCTAAAAATGGCCATAAATCACTTACTATCTTTTTTTTTTCATTACAAAATGTTTTTTTCTGAGTATAAACAATGTCTTTGTATCTTGACATAAGATATGCATTAAGAATATTTTTGTACCTCAGTATTTATGTTTCTTAATCAACATTTCCAAATCTTTGTAATTACCCTATTTACAGTAGTCACCCATAGTCACAACACAGAATTTGGTAGATGCACAACACTAATGTATAGAATAATAATTAGCCTTAATCAGTAGCAATTAAACAGAACTGAACATTTTAATTTGTTTTCTGATACTGACAGGAAATTTAATAACAAATCATGATCTTGTTAATGGAAGCATAAACGGTTTATTTTTTTGAATTAACTGAGTAATATTTGACTAGATAATTGTAGGTATCTGTTGTGTGGTGTGTGCATGTTATATTTGGAGGGCATGTGTTTTACCTGGTGCATGCTGTAACTAAAATATTAACAGTGGGTTCTGTTTCAAGACAAGATACTGAAAGGCTGAAGAGCTGTTTGATACTATGAGGTTAAGTATTTAATTTCATGTTGAGTGATTTAGGAGATCCAGTATAGTTGATATGTTTAAATATGCAATGCAAAGAGGAAAGAGTTCTTACCAGGAAGTGTTAAAACCAAAGTTGACAGAGATGACAAATATGCCACGCAGCTTCCAGCAATTTGAAATGAGTTGTTTGACACTGATTCAAAGATTTGCAACAATATTACATGATGTATAAATGTACTCCTTATACACAAAATATAAATCCAATCATGTCTCACTCACTGGATCATTCACTATATATCATGAAGTAGGTCTAATGATTTGTAGGCATGCATAAATGCAGAACCCGTAAAACCAGAGACCTTTGCATGTAAAGAAACTTTGAAAAATTGGTGAGTGGTCTAGATTTGCAAAGGTTTCATATGCTCCCAAGTAAATTCAAGAACATCACAAAATTATTGGAGGATTTGAACTTGTGGCGTAAGTGGATGTTGTTTATTTTGTGCAAACTTTTGGTTTTACATTAAGTAGATGGACTAAATCGTTATGATTTATTTATTTGATGCATGCCAATATATATATGTGTTTGATGATGACTGTGTATTAATAAACAGGTTTCCTGAAGCCACCAAAACAAGACTCCATGTCTGTCAAATCCAACATGAGTCGCGCAACGAGCAGTCTTGAGCTCCTAGCTCACAGGAAGACACCAGATGCGTCTACTCTTCTTGATTCAATGAACGAAGGTGATGAGGGTGGAGAAGAAGAAGAGATGACAGAGGCTGGAGATACATCTTCTTTACTTCATGAAACATCACAGCAGCTAGACAGTGGTAGTACAGAGAATCTAGATAAAAATCGGCCGCTCCATGTATCTCACACTAACAAGGGCAAAAAACACAAGTTGCTGCACCCTTCTAACCTTCATGGTCACCCCCAAGATGAAAGCTTTGAGCTTGTAGAAGATGATCTGGTCGATGTCATCCCTGCTAGACGTGTCCTTTCAGCTATTCCCGAAGTGGACAGTGTCTATGACTCTGACGCTGATCAAAACATTGATACCCCTTCACCAAGCATCCCCAATCCTGTACATGCTCCCAATCAAAGCAATGCAACCCTGAACACCACCACCTCATCCTCAAACTCACCCCATCTTGTAACCCCTTCCCCAAACACGCCCCGGCTGCACGGCACCCCTTCCCCAAACACACCCCTGCACGGCACCCCTTCTCCAATCCCACCCTATCACATGCCTGAGAGTAAGGAGGATGAGCCAGACCTTGTTGCTTCTGATCTGGGAGATAGTGAGATTGAGACAGAGATGGAGACGGAGGATGATCCTTATAATCTTGTAGAAGCTGCTGGATTAGAGTACCTCGCCGACAGGAATCGTCACCGAAGAAAGTCCAAGATCTTCCGATCATCTCTCGTCCGATCTCTCAGTAGTATGTCTTGCACAACCTTTCCTCCCACATACCTTCATCCTATTTACCTCATATGTTCTATTCAAGTTGTTCTTTTCTACTTGGGTTCTATGCCTTCTTGAATTTATGGAACACTTTTGAGCCATCTACCCTGCAACGTAACTTTATTGAGATCATTGATCATACTTCTTTCATCATTGAGTTGATATTTCCTGCTCTTATGTATTTGCATGTTCACTTGTTTCTTCATATGATTATTTCGTCTTTATCTTTGTACAAAGTTATCATATGATGTCCTTATGAAAAGTATTGTATTTGATTTGAATAAATTCAAACAAAATAAAAGTATACTCTGGATTAAATTCAAACAGTATTGATTTAACTTAACTAGGCAATTTGAAAGTACACTATATTTTCTAAACAATGCCCATCTACACGTAAGAGTAATATTACCAGTGTGGTTATTGAGCAAAACATCCCACCTTTTCCATGGCAACAGTATTATATAAAGATGCATACATCTACTTCCAAATTTTATCAAAGCAAATCAAAGTATTGTTATGACATATTGATTGACACATGTGAGGGAATATAAAAAATATTTGTTTTCGAGCATTCTATTAATTTTTTCTTCTTCAATTAACCACATTTGTTCCCATTAAAGTGAAGATATTTAGGTTTCTTAAAAAAATATTTTCAGTTCTGTTTGTTTTATATTTCTTGATGATTACTGAATAATAATTAATCAAGGTCACAACTACAAACATTATAAAGAAAAAAGAAAAGAAAAAAACTTGTGCATTCCGGTAAGCTTGAAGAGATGAACCCATTTAAGATTTTAGTCATTCAACATCACAGGTCGTACAATAGAAAATTTCTCTTTAAAGTTATGTGTTTGTTTCTTTTTGTATAAATCTATACTTATTATTAGTCTTTTCATCTAATGCAGGAGTTTCTATTCATTTTCTCTTTTCCATTTCTAGTTTTGTATACTTCACATTGTGCATTTCTACATGGCAGGCTTCGTGTCCTCTTGATGACCAAACAAGTTTAAATTTTATATTTCATTTTGTTTCTTTCTCTTTTTGACTCATTTATCACATCAGCAGTATATTTTGGTTTTAATTTTTCTTACAGCTTTATTCTGGCAGAAAACATCACTTAACTTTTTGTACACGCATATTCTCCAGGCAGGCTTCAATCCAGCTGCATGTTGTTGCATGTGATGGTTATTAATGGACCACTAACGCTAGATATGGCACCAATAACGATTTTAATCCCTGTGTGCACTAACGTTGATCATCATCTTTATCCATAGTGTGTCGTAACAAGATATGTGTGTGTGTGGGAGATACTAATTGCATGACCAATGCTTGTACACGCTAGTGCTTCAAGTGTGTTCTTACCAAGTTAATGTATTTGTTTTCTAACAGTGTGATGGGGAAACTAACATTAGTTTAGTTAAAATGTTAAAAGTTTACACGTTATGTGTTTAAAACAAGAGCAGTAGACTAATATGTTTTCATTTATCCAATTTGATGTTTATTTATACCTAGTTGTAGTTAATTTTTTTCTTTTCAATGTGGGGCTTTAACTTTAATTCAACAATTTAAGGTGTGTTCATATACAGGTGTTTTTAATGATGAAATTAACAGGGAAATCTGAAAGAATAGTAATGGGGGGGGGGGAGAGTTTGTAATCCTTTTATCTTGTCTAGGATGGAAACTAAAATTCAACATAAATATTACAGGTGGGGCAGAAATAGATGTATCTGTATAAGTTTATGTTATTAATGCAAGACAAAAGGAAAAGCATTTAGTAAAATAAATCCAAGCATATTTGTACACTTGAAGACAGTGGGGATAATTAATATATGTTGATATGTATGAGAAATAGTTGTATATGCATACTAAAGCAATTTAAATGTATTCTCTATCTAGGTATGGGAGGTAATGGTATGGCGACTGTATCCCTTGGACAAGGGCAAGGTCCTATTGCTGCCAAGATGATCAACGAGGTAAGATGAATAGTCTAAAGGAGATATGCTTGAATTGACATACTTCACTAAACAAATAATTACACAATGCTATACTTCATTCTCAATAAGTTTGTATATATTGATAACTATTCTTTAGTTTTGAAAGAAACACTTGTTATTCACATAAAATTCACTTATCTGTACCTGTATTACTATCTAGTATGGATGAGACATGAATTTTCGTTTCAGAAACATGGAATGACATGACATTGGTAACCCATTGCTTACTGGAACTGGTTGGTTCCTGTGTTAAGCCTATTAGAATTTGATAATTCCGTTAATACTGGCGATGTCTCATCGTGGTTGTGATATCATCATATTTGATTTGATCCTCTCCAGGCTGTAGAGCATGGTACCTGGGTGGTGCTCCAGAACTGTCACTTGGCGTTGTCATGGTTACCAACCCTAGAGAAGATCTGTGAGGAGTTGATCACAGACAGCGAGAAGACCCGTCCTTCCTTTCGTCTGTGGCTGACCAGCTACCCGACCCCTACCTTCCCTGTCTCCATCCTCCAAAATGGCATCAAGATGACCAACGAACCTCCCAAGGGCCTCAGGGCTAACCTGCTTAGATCTTATCTTAACGATCCTATATCGGATCCCGAGTTCTTCAATGGATGCTCTAAACCAGACGTAAATATCAATCTTTATTTTGTCTTTCTTTATATAATGATAGTTTAGGATGAGTTATAATATTTTTCAGATTAATCAGGACAGCTAGGAACTTTTTACATCCATAATATTATTTTGATTATCTGAGAGTTTTTATTTCATTAGAATATTTAGATGTGCTTGCGTCAGGTATATAATTATGCTCCAATACTGTAGAGAAATGATGGAGGAGTTTTAAAGTGTGTTGAAGCAATTCCAATTCCAATTTATCTTTACGAAAGAGCAGATATTAGGAGCAGTATATAGAAGAAACAAAGAAATAAAAGGGAGGAGACAAGAAAGAGGCAGTATATAGTTTAATGCATGTGAGTTTTATGAAGCTAATACTGTATTTTAATCTATTAACTATGAGAGGTAATGAGAGATTTATATGTCTTGTTTTCACAGTTATGGAAGAAGCTACTGTTCAGCCTTTGTTTCTTCCATGCCTTGGTTCAAGAGAGAAGGCAGTTTGGACCTCTTGGTTGGAATACACCGTATGAGTTCAATGAATCAGATCTTAGGATTAGTGTTAGACAACAGCAGGTAAGCTTATCATCCTGGATGCATGTGGTTTTATTTGTTGATTTGATTTGATTTGATTTATTTATTTCTGTTTGATTTTCTTTTTCTTTTGAATTTTTAAAAATATATAACAAACAAATATTGTAAATTTACACATGACAAAACAATATATGTAGAATAAAGTAAGGCTGGCTGTAACTAATCGAAAAACATCAAACAGGAGGATTGACAAAGTAAGCAAAGCTTGATAGCATGACTACTTTGGGGTATTTTTTATCTACTTGAAAATCTTTGCAGGCACCTTTTATCTGTATCATAATTTGTATTTGTATTTTACAAATTTGTTTACTTATTTATATATTTTATTTCATTTATTTATTTATTTATTTGTTATTTAAATCTCAGGCTTTTGCTTTTCACTCTACTGTTCTACTAGTAAGAGTATAGCCATACATTAAATGCTGATGTGTCATAGTTTTGTTTGCATTACATTGCTATTGAATCTAGTGAGAAGCAATTGGAATGGATTATGTTTCTTTGCATATTTCTTCTTTGCATATTTCCAAAGAAAATGGGAAAATTAAATCCTTAAAACATTTTTATTGACACCATCTTGATGATTTGAAAAAAGGTACACTTACCATTTAATGAAATTGACATGTTAAATCATCTCTTGTCCATCCAAACAGATGTTTCTGAATGACTACGACGTGATCCCATTAGAAGCCTTGACCTATCTCACTGGAGAGTGTAACTACGGCGGTCGAGTGACGGACTACCACGACCGTCGTCTGTTGATCAGTCTTCTAGCAATCTTCTACAACGATCAGATCGTTGCGGAGGAAGGGTACAGCTTCTCTGAGAGTGGCAACTATCGATGTCCGCCTTCTGGTTCTCATGAGTCATACACAGACTACATCAAGAGTCTTCCTCTGATGCCACACCCAGAGGTATGCAGGATATTTTTTACTATTTTTTTACTATTTATTTATTCATTTTATTTAAATAAAAATAATAATAGTCCGTTCGTGTAAAGCGCCAACACATTATGATATAAAGTCTCTATGCGCTTCCAAGGAGCTTTTGAAATTATTACCCTAGCTTTAGCTCCGGCAGCCGTTAGGCCAAAAAAAAAAAATTGTTTGGTTGTCCTCGATTGCTTTTCTGGAGTAGGGCCGGGCGGGCTGATTTTTTTTTTTTTTTTTTTTTTTTTTTTTTTTTTAACTTCATTTTTTGTGTGTCTTTTTTTTTTTCTCCTTTTTTTCCCCATTTTTTTTTTTTTAAATATTTGTTTTTCCATAAAAAAAAATCATTGGGTTTGTCAAGCATTTAAACAAACAAAGTCTATAAAACACTTTAATATGGTAAAAGACTAGTTTAATGTACAATGAATATCAAGACCAACACAGAAAGTATTTTGGGCTTTGAAATACAGCACCTTTTAAATCTCCATTGTACTACTTATAGCTACTTGCGCCCTCTATGTAGCAAACAATGCCTAATCGGTGACCATTGGTCCCCCATGATCCTGTTTATCTTATATTAACTGAGAGCTGATTTGATGAGATAACCACCTGTCCAGTGACCTTGCAGGGTGGTCTAATCCCTCCTGTAAACTAGTACAGATGGGCTTTAAAATGAGTTTAAGAATGCTCAGAACCTGATTTGAATGAACGGCATTTTGACATAAAAAAATAAAAATGGCAAGTTTAATAAATACCTAATTGCGTACTGAAAAGACAAAACTGGCAACGGGACGCATTTTGATCCTTGCCAATGCATAAAAAATGGTATGTTTGGCATTTAAGATTACTCCCCCCAAAAAATTATAAAAATAAAAAAAATAAATAAATACAAAAATGAATTTAAAATAATAAAAAAATTGAATTAAAAAAAAAAAAATATTACAAAAAAAAAAAAAAAATGCGAGCGGCCCGAAAATGACGAGCGGGCGGTCGAGGACAACCAAATGATTTTTTTTTTTTGGCCTTATGAGCGCACAGTGCATTTCAAGGAATAATCCTACCAGGTACCCATTTACCTCACCTGGGTTGAGTGTGGCAAATGTAGATTAATGTCTTGCCAAAGGACATCAGTGTCGCAGCCGGACTAAACATGTTAACTCTCAGTATTAAAACTATTTTCCTGAGAGGCTCTGTACAAATTATAGGCTACAAATACAGAGGAAATTGAACTAAGTTTAAATACATATATACCATATCATGGATTATTTGTTTTTGTTTTTGTTTTTATACACCATGATATAAACTATTATGGCTGGAATTCCCACAGGAGGTTTATCTCACTATTGTTTGAATCTATGTAAGTGGTAGTTCATGTATGTGCAAGGCTTCATGCCCAATGGACTAGCAATATATACTTATACAATTACTGAGTCCATGGTGGAACCTTAAAACATGTTTGAATTTAAATATCAGGGAATTTAAGCATGTTTGTTTGTAGAATTCATTTTGAGAAGACTTCCTGTTTGAAATTAAAACTAGTGGCAAAAAAATGAGGTTTGCTGTACAAGTTTATGATGTTGCAATCTACCAGATTAAGGTGAGGCTTGCACATTTACATAAAACTTGTTGACATGAGGTTAATCAGTTGTGCAGCTCAGCAGTTTTGCCCAGACTTTGGTATTGTTCTCAGAAAGACGTGATCAAAGTAAAATAACTTTGTACCTACCGGTAGACTAAACAATACCCAGACTTATCAGCATTATTAACATGTAAACTATTCTTTACAGGTGTTTGGTCTTCATGAGAATGCAGACATTACCAAGGACCAGAAGGAAACTCAACAACTGTTTGATGGAATCCTTCTTACACTGCCTCGACAGGTATGCCATTATTCATCATACACCATCCCTGTTTGGAAGGAAAAAAATCATTTTAGAGAAATGGTACAAATGGCAAAAAATAAAAAATAAAAAAGGGAAAAGAAGCAAAGTAATAAAGCATTCAATGCAAAAGAAATGTGCCCATCTGCAAGTCATCAGAAAAAAACAATGTGAAAGGAAAAAATACAAATGATTCATTTTAAAGTTGTTAAATTTTTGAGTTAACTCATGATATGCTTTTTTATTTGATCGGGATATGTGTTTTGAAGTTTACACATAATACAATTTGTATATTCATATCATGTACTGCACCTCATGTTTTTAGCTGAATACAAATTGAAATAAGTGAATTGAAAGTGAAATATTAAACATTGTGGTATCAAAGATTCATTTTACTTTGACGACATTGATTGTAATCTACCTTTACATGCTCTGGTGCTCACTGTATGCAAAACCAATATGTCTACATAAGCAGGGTTAGTTTTCTTTGTTTTATGACATAAACTTTAAAAAATGAGAAAATGTAGCCTACAAAATAGTACAGATTTGTAATGATCACATCCAGACTCATGATTTCTAAATTGCTTGTTGCTATGTAAAGCTTTCATTGAGGATGTTGGTCGATCATGATAATTTTGAGGCATACTTATTTTTGTTTTGCTTTTTCCTGTTTTCTTCACATTCCTTTAATTGCTTTAAATATTTATGCAGTCTGGAGAGGTATACAATCAGGATTTTTTCAATTTTTTCTTTTTTCAATTTAACATTAATTTGACATTAATTTAACAGAAATTTATTGCACTACACGACACTATGATTTAATACGGGCAAACTGCCTGTAATAAATATCTGTTCTTACTATTGTGGTAGTTTAGTTTAAAGCCAGGTTTGCAGTGTGTTAATTCTTTTTCATTTCTAGCACGTGCATGATATTGAGTTCTGATAACCAATGTAATTACTACAACTACTTCTATGCATCTTACCGTGTTTCATAAAACTTGTTATCAATAGCAAGACAAAATAGTTTTTATAAGCTACTGAAATATTTGCAGTTGATTGGCTCTGAGCAGATTTATGGTAGGTCTGTGGAACTCGATCATTGTTGATAACAAGTTTTATGAAACAGGGCCCAGTTTTAAATTTAGAAAGCAGAGCTAGGGTACCGGTACTTTGAGATGAGGTGTAAAACTGAGACGTAATTCCATATTTAAAAAAATGTTTCATTTTTGAAGCTCCAGCTCATTACATGTTGGTTCACAGATATTTTATTGTTATTTGTTGGCAAGTCAAATTGCTGTTTTCGTAAGACATTAAACTAATCCAAGGAAGGACATTTCTTTGCAGACTTCGGTGGTGAAAAATAGAAAAAGAAAGTCAAAGAAGAAAGTGAGTTTGTTTAATAGTGGAGTATTATTGTCCTCAATATACTTGTTGATTACACAGTTCATCTATAATCATTCCACCACATTGAATATATCCACATGCATCAATATTCAGTTATATTCAGTCAAATGCAGCATTATTCATGTATCTTCATAATTGATATCATAACCAATATTCAGTTTAATTGTTGGTACGTGTACAGTGCATCTCGAAAATCATTTCATTCATATTCATTCTACCATATCAAAAATATCCACATGCATCAAAATTCTTTAAAAAAAAATCAAATGCAGCAATTAGTCATGTATTTTCATAATTGATATTTCATACAATATTCAGTTGAATTGTTGGTACATGAACAGTGTACAGTGTATCTCTCAAATCACACATTATATCCATCTGTAAATCAGTAAAGGTTATACAAAGTTTGGGGAAATTTTGAAAATTGGGTGGATAGTGATTCTCTATAATTTTAATATATTTGGATGACCCTGTGGATGTATTATAAGCACTAGAAAATTAAGCCCCTAAAACACTTCTGCTTTCGAGATAAATTGAATATAAAAATGAATTTCAAATAGCTCCTACGACTGTACAATGGTAGCTGCAACCATGAAAATCTTAGAATATGTAGTTGTGATATATAATTTCCAAACGGGAATAGCTAATCGATCGATTTTAGTCAAGAAACATTGTTTATAGCTTAATTAATATGTTGACCTTGAGAGAGAGCTATACAACATAAAGAGTGTATTATTTACATTTTCATCACTTTAGACTTAATTTCAACCGCGACAACAATCACTGAATATTGTAGGATCGCATATGCTTCCAATATGCTCATTTGAACCAAATTCATGACCTCATTCCAAAACTTTGTGTTACCTTTAAGTAGAAGGTAGTATGGGTCATTGTTTTAATCATGTAGTATGTATACATAGAGGTGCAAAGCTCATTTACTCAAATTATGTTAGATTAAATGTCAGCAGCATTGTATTTGCAAAGCCAAACAAGGCAACTGCAAGCAAATTAGATCATTTTATTCCCACCATTACATTTCTTTCATAAAGAATGGATTATAAAAACATTTTGTGCATCTATCTTGCTCTTTGATCAGAGGTTCAGATGGATCTATCCAACACTAGTGTTGATAACAAAAAAGTAAATACAGTAGAAATTCATGAAGAATCTAAATTCCTCGTGATTGGATGTTCCGTATCGATACATTTGTAAGGTGTTTTGAACTTTATAGTTTGAAGGTCTGATCAGTTATGGATCTCAGTGATCTATGACTAACCCCACTAGTAGCTGACTTCACTTTATCTGATTGAAGAGCAATAAACACGCATAATTTAAAATTGTGAAAATTCTGTATCTACCGGTAATCCTATTGCAATTCCTTTTAAAGTCAAGTTATACATATAGTTAAGTTGTAAGGTGTGCAATGATCAGCCTTTGCAATATGGCCTCACATCATGTTGCCCTATTCAAATGTTTACTTAACATTGATTAACATACATTATAGCATGGTGTGATTTGATTGCATGATGTATATGAAAGGCATTTAAATTTTCAATTCTGAGTTGATCTCAGACTCATTATAAGCCATACAAGGCTTACAAACTTTGTTGCATGTGTTTTAACAGAATAAAGAAGGTACATAGAGTAGAGTACCTATGCATGTTTTTTGAGTGCACGTCATACTAACATTTGAATAATTTCTTAGTTCAGATACCTAGAATCACACTTGTGCTTCATTTAAGCATGGTTTCTATCTTGCATGTGTAGAAAATCTTGTCATATTCTCAGTTCTACTTCTTTTAATGGAATAATGTTTCATACTATTATTCATGCATATGTACTCAATTTGAATAGATCCATTGATTTCTTTCAATTTCACTTGATATAACATAATAAGATAAAGAAGAACACTTCTTATATCGATATCAACCTATCTATATATATTAAATTTCTCATCTTTGTCAAAGCCAAACTCAGGCTTTTCAATTTACAGGTTCTTGTATTGAACCTTATTCATCACCCTTACCAGTAGCTAGTGTGTGTGCTTGGAGTAATTTAGTTTGTAATTACTAATATTTTGAGTTTACTTGAATGCATCATGACAGGTGAGGTATATTTTCATGTAGTACATGTATGTATAAATCTTTAGGTGAATTTAAAGATCGTTTGTTTAAACAAGTAGTAAACAACAATATTGTACCATAAAAATATATTGGAAGAATATAATGACACTCTAAATGACTTCAAGGCAACATCTATTTCTCAGGCAAGAATTTTAAAGAGATCAAATGTTACTTCAACTTTATAAACATGTATTATTAGCCTGTTGAACCCCAGATAATATATAATTTGACTTTGAATTCTGTATCCTGGATCTTAAAATGTATGGCATTGGAAAAGCTTTGACAACTGTTGAGGGTGGAGTAATGATGATTGTCTGTTGTATGCAGTGTGCAAGGAAACGAAAGGCCTGACTTCATCAGCTCCGGCCGCCAGTTTGCCAAATAACCCGTTATTTTTAGACTCGGGATATCATCCCGAAGCTCAAAATTGCGTCTTCACCAGACCGACACGCTCATCACAAACTAGCTTGGACGGGCGCAAATTAGCCCGTTGTTTCCCAAATAGCGGGATGTTTTGGAAACAAGACCAACATTTCTTGGCATATATTCTCGACCAAATATCCTACTAATTGCAACTGTGGGCTGATGAAGACGCAAATTAACTGGTTAATTTGCGATAGGGATAGTTAAAATAGCGGATTATTTGGCAAACTCGAGCTGATGAAGGCGGGCCTAAAGTCAGACATTGCTTGGATAAAGAGGCGTCCAATGGACGATGCATGAAGAGAACACAAAGATGTATGGTGATGATTTCAACATTAACGTCATCTTCATCATTGAAAATGTTTGGGAGGAAAATATTACTTAGAATTAAACAATTGATATTTTCTCTTATATAATAGGCATCAGGAGGGGAAAAGTCATCTCAACAAATCATTGAAGATCTGGCATCAGATATTCTATCCAAGATACCTCCCAACTTCAACCTAGAAGAAGTGCAGGTGAGAGTTTTGTTTTGTTTGTTGGTTTGTATTTTAATACAGTGAAACCTGTCTATAAAGACCACCCAAGGGAGACAAGAAAAGTGGTCTTTATAGGCAGGTGGTCTTTATGTACAGGTTCCTTTATATATGTTTCAATGAGAAACCATTTTCAAGGGAAACAACAAATGTGGTCTTTGTAGACATGTGGTCTTTCTATACAGGTGGTCACTAAAGCAGGATTCATTGTATATATAAACCCAGTGGAATCGATACTCCAATAAAGATATGTTTATGGTATCATTTAAATGAATTTTCCGTAGTATATTGCAAGCAAGATTGAATCCATTATAAGATATATTATGACAAAATGAGTGAATTTATGTAGGGTTAATACTAAATACTGCTAAAGGTTTAAGTACAGTTTGTGAATTTTTTCAGAGAATTGCTCATAAGTGAGAACAAAAATAAAACCTGACTTTATAACAATACACCATGCACTGCAGTGTAATTGATTATAAAATTTTATTAAATATGTACAAAATTATATGTGGTGGAGCAATGCTAAATGTGTGAACATTCATGTACATTAAATTTGAAAGGGGGGGGGGGGGCTGAATTAATCAAATATGTATTTTTTTACCTGTGAGATTGACAATTTTGTATATTTTGATCATTTTCCTGCAGAAAAAATATCCTGTGCTGTATGAGGAGTCAATGAACACTGTCTTGGTGCAGGAGTTGATCCGTTTCAATCGCCTGATTGAGGTAGTCAGGTCCAGTCTTCAGGATATCCGCAAGGCCATGAAAGGATTGGTGGTCATGTCTGCAGAGCTAGAAGATGTCTTTGATAGTATGATGGTTGGAAAAGTATGTACCTCGATCAAGAAACGGTGGAATGCATTGGTATTGCGCTTGTTTGTTATCAGTATTGTCCAAAAGCAATAGTTTTATGATTATGACAGTTATCCTGCGTTGAGATGACCGTGACATGAGCTTTGAGGATTAAGATATACAATTTTAGCCCCTTTGTCCCAGTCTTTAAAAATAAGTGAATTCAGACAGTAAACTAGCAAATCAGTGATATTTATATAATATTGGATGGCTTTGAGTGTAATACAAGAATATATTGCTTGAGTTATGACAATATTGAACGAGTCGGAGGGAGTCCAATATTGTCGTAGCGAGAGCAATATATTCTTGTATCATATAAAGCCAAATAATATTTATTATTATCTATATCAGGCTGATTAGCTAAAGAACAAACTTTGACTTACCTTGGTAAACATGGATTTTTTGTGTGTGATATCGATTTCGATATCGATATTGATAGTTGAAGTTCTCGGAGGACTGAGCAATACGAAAAACAATATTGGTCAGTCATCCGGGTACTACACTACAGATCTTGAATACACTGATTTATTGTACCACTTGGAAGCCTTATATAGATAATTATGTGAAATATTGTATTAATTGTTCTGCATATTATTAATTTTCTTTCTTGATAAACTCCTCTTTCTTAGGTACCAGGTATGTGGGCAGCCAAGTCTTACCCGTCTCTGAAACCTCTTGGTAGCTACATCACTGATCTTCTGGCAAGATTACAGTTCTTCAAAGTAAGTAAAGCAATTGATCCCCTTTCATGTATAGTTTATATAAAACTCAAGTATTTACATATCATATGTTTGATTGTTTCTTAGGCTGATATCATAGAGAACATTCAAGGAATTTAGTATATGTCATAAATGTGATTTTATGTATTCCCACAATCCAAATGTGGAACACTTTTACCTTTTAAAATTCATGGGTTGAGAAAGGTGGTTGTATCACTAAAAAATTATTAAACAGTATTAAACCTGTTGACTATTGAATTCTGTCACTCCCATAGGGTGAATATAGGAGCCAACAAGTTCCCGTAGGCAAGGGGTTAAAACAAAGGATAAATTGAGGGGTCAGTGACACAAAGACGTAACTCCATTTTGGCCATTTTGAGAAAAAGTGGTTTATGTGTCACTGAGCACTAATTGGGCCTTAAGGAGTTAAGTCTATGTTTCACTAGCCATTGACTTCAATGGGGTGCTGGGTGGAGTTATAAGTCTTTGTGTTTCCTGGAAAGCCCACATTTTACTGAACATTTTTATATCAATTACGCATTTTGGAAAAATATGGAGTTACGTCTTTGTGTCACTGAACCCCCAAAATATATCTTCACATATTGGATTACATTTCGTCTCATTATTCACATTTTGTAATTTTGTAAGAGTACCGTTCATTGCTTCCAAAATGCATGTACATTCATGCGTCATCACTGTATTCTAACTCTCCTTTCTGTTTTACATTGTAGGATTGGATACGTGACGGGATGCCTACAGTCTTCTGGCTATCAGGTTTCTACTTCACACATTCCTTCCTGACTGGCACCATGCAGAACTTTGCTAGACGATACAAGATCCCAATCGATCAGTTACTACTTGACTTTGAGGTCATGAAGAATGAGAGTAACATGGATTCTAAACCAGTAAGTGAATTACAAGTGAATAACTCTTGTGGTAGTAATGTTTAGCTATATGTTTTTCAAAGTCCACTTACAAAATAAATCAGGTCTGCAATGTACAAAGTACACAATTAAACATCGTTCTAAGGCAAATTTTGATTTAAGTCAAGACTCGATCTTGCTATATTCCAAATGCTCACCTCAATATACAAAAAAGATTGTAAATGAAGCTAAGTCAATCCTTCTACTTAACAGAGCTGTTGTGATGATTCTTTTGCAGGGTGACAAAGTAATTTTTACTAGTTTTGCCAAAAGTAGCCATATTTTATTTTTACAGGGTGATAGAGTATATGTGACATGTTTGTTCTGCGTAACTAAGCTGTAATAATATGACTTGTTAGTTCTGTCTATTTGAACCCTAATAATGTTTTTTTTACAGGGTGATGGAGTATATGTGACTGGTTTATTTATTGAAGGAGCTCGCTGGGATCGACCTACCCATGTCTTGGCTGAATCACAACCCAAGATCCTCTATGATACTCTACCTATCGTATCCTTTGAGTTTGAATTGTCATTTTACGTTCTGATCAATACTGTTAAAGATTTCTGAAAAGAGTTTGAATTGTCATTTTGTGTTCTAGATGACCAATAATGTTAAAGATTTCTGAAAAGGTTTGAATTACCAGGATGTGAAATTGAAATAGAAAAACATAATGTGTTTTATATCAGTATATATACATGTATCTTTGATAAAAACACAGGCAACTTCTTCCTTACCTTCTAAAGGTCTACACTAACGCTAATATAAAGGGTGAGCATTAATGGGTTTACTTTGGTATACAAGTATTAAGCAATTTAGATACATTATTAGATTTTTTTAGTTTCTGTATAGTTTCCTTAAATTCACATTCATTAGATTTGGATCAAACCTATTGAGAAGTCCAATGTAAAGTCGACACCATCATACTCGTGTCCAGGTAAGTTTCTGATAAATTTGTTTTACATGTATTTCTTGTCTTTGGCAGACTGACATTTGTGATTCATTTGTACATACAATTAGCACCATCCAATACATGATAGATTTTGTGTCGTAAAATGTTTTTGATATTCCGTGATCATAGTGTCCAACAAATCTTTAATTTCTGTATTTCTTTTCTATTTTATTATAGTTTACAAGACGAGTGTCCGGCGGGGAACATTGTCTACCACTGGGCACTCCACTAACTTTGTCTTTGAGATACAGCTTCCATCATCTCATCCTCCCAACCATTGGATCAACAGGGGTGTAGCCATGCTCTGTCAGCTTGACAACTAGATCAAAAGAGGTGTGGATAACTGGCCATATTGTTGGCTTGACAACTAGACCAGCAAGGGTGTAGCTTTGCTCTATCAGCTTGACAACTAGATCAACAGGGGTATGGCCATGCTGTTGGCTTGACAACTAGATTAACAAGGGTGTGGCCATGCTCTATCAGCTTGACAACTAGATCACCAGGGGCGTGACCATGCTGTATCAGCTTGACAACTAGATCAACATGGGTGTGGCCATGCTCTGTCAGCTTGCCAACTAGATCAACAGAGGTGTAGCCATGCTCTGTCAACTTGACAACTAGATCAACAGAGGTGTAGCCATGCTCTGTCAACTTGACAACTAGATCAACATGGGTGTGGCCATGCTCTGTCAGCTTGCCAACTAGATCTACAGAGGTGTAGCCATGCTCTGTCAACTTGACAACTAGATCAACAGAGGTGTAGCCATGCTCTGTCAACTTGACAACTAGATCAACAGGGGTGTGACCATGCTGTCAACTGGACAACTAGATCAAAAGGGGAGGGATGTGGCCATGCTGTCAGCTTGACAACTAGATCAACAGGGTGTGACCATGCTTTGTCAGCTTGACAACTATATCAATAGGGGTGTGGCCATGCTCTGTCAGCTTGACAACTATTTCAACAGGCATGTGGCCTTTAAAGCATATACTTAACACTTTGGAATACTTTTGAAAGCATGACCATTTCTTATCGTGGCATCATGTGTTTTACTATTTATTTTTCTGATGTTTGTTTTAACTAAAATATATCACCTTGACAAAAATGTAGCGTGACAAATGTGGAGATTTGTATCAGGAATGTGCTATGCAAAATTATGTGTCTTAGCAATTGTTTTGTTTGTAAACAGTTCGTCCGATCGTCCCATAACTGGTAAAATAAATGCAAAATAGAGTGCATCTATGGAAATTTCTTCTTGTTTAGGTTTGACTGTGTGATATTTGTTTTTATAATTGTAAATTTGGCGATCAGAGTGCCTAAAGACATCTGTGTCAGGCATCAATAAATTATTTTTGTTAAACTTTCATGATTTAGAAGCATTTATGCCTTTAGTTAGACTTGTATGGACAATTTTTTTCTGACTGCTTTACATGATGGCTTTACTCATGAAAGTAAATATAAAAGTACACAATCCTAAACAGAAAAAGGAAACCATATTAGTTATAGCAACAAATTATTTTGCAACTTTTAAAATGAGTACAAGCAGTTATGAATGATATATCTCAGGCTGTTTCAAAGCCATTTTTTGTTGTCTGGAAGCATCTTATTGTACCATTTATTCATTCCAATATTTTCCTAATCAGTAATGAATTAAGGGATATATTTATCGGAACATGTTACACACATTTCTGCAAATATATTTGTATTACTGCTTACTGAATTCAGTTGGATATATATATTGAAGATGAATCATGGAAAAGGTCAAGTAAATATACATATGTACAAGTCTGTCTTCATTCAATGTCCATCATTTTTTACTTTACATCATTAGATTCGAAAATATACATCAGGAAATATATCATGATATATCAATTTTTGTTAGTGTATTTTGTAAAAATTGTATACATTGTATATCAGCCACTCTCAATAGACTGCAAACCCATGATAATACATTTTGTAGTTAATGTACTTTTTTTAAATTATTTATTATAATATTGAATATTTAAATTAAATACCAGCTGTGGCTTCAAAGAATAGAGTCAAAGAAGACAACTCATAATGAACCGTTGAGAGGGTATTTGCAATGGCAAGATTTCTATTAATTCTATTAATTTGTTACAAAATTTAATGTGTATGTCTTTTGTGTACTTTATTTTTGCTGATTTGGTATGCAATTGCATAAATTTGAATAAAACCAAGGGATGTAAAGCATTTCATTGATGCAGAGAAAATTTATTTTATTTCTTAGGGAGCAAAACAAGAGAAGAAACTAAGTACTTCAGTTCAGTTCAGTTCAGTTCAATGTCCAAGCTCAAATTCACAAGTCATTGAACTAAATATTATCTTTCTGTAAACAATCAAAACATGACTTGGTATACAGCAAGATCAGGACATATTATTCATTGCTGTTCTTTTGTCCATTGTCAGTTTCCCTCCATATGATGAAACTTTTCATTTCTACAGCAAAGTGTGTTCATTTTACCTTTAATACGGTACTCACTGGTGTATTTCATGCAATAGGATTGTAAATTTCTGAATGTAGAGCATTGTACATTTCTCTTATACTCATTGTAAATAATTGATGTAAATTAGCACATTTTATGATCTACATACGGTATATTTGTATATAAACATTTATCAGTATGTTCCATAAGATGTGAAGTGTTTGCACCGTACTGTCCATGTGTTTCATCTTAAGATGATAATATGTGTTACCAAATACATCTAGTTGTAAATAGTTTAGTACATTCACAATCATGTAAATAAATTTATCTATATAGAATTATATTCTTAAAATGCTGATTATCTTCAACTCTATGCATTGTACATGCTGCTTCCAATAATTGGACATACTTGTAGAATACTTCTTTATAAAATTTATACTCCCTGTTTGTAGATGTAAGTTGTCTCATGTATGTATGTATGTATGTATGTATGTCTCATATAATGGAAATATTTAAATTTTGCTGCTACACAAGTTGCAATCAAAGATTAAAAACTGCTATCAACATTATATCAGCACTATGTTTCATTGTTAATGGTAATGTTCTATTTAATATATTTGTTAAAAGTAAGAACGAAGGATTTGTAATTTGTCAGTATACAGTTCATGACTAGTGATCCAAGAGAAGGTGTCTACATCTATAAACTGTTTGTACATTTTGTAAAAATACAACTTTTGCAGCAACCTCCAATAATTTCTTCTTAGAATTCATAAATCATTCTGTACTTTTTCTGTTGATGCACATCACCGATATGCAGGCAATTCTACTGTCGTAATGCAAGTTGGAGTAGCATATATAGTTGTTTGTGTGGATATACAACTGTATAATATAATAGGATGATTTTTTAGTAAACCCATATAGCCGTTTTTTCATAAGTGTTAACTTGATTAATAGTAGTATAAATTGCCAAATTAGCCATGAAAACAAAAGATTACAAACTAATATTTACATTCCAAAATATGCTACAGTTCTACTTTGATTTTGTGTCATCTGTCTCTTACTGAATGTACATGGGTATTTTTCTTGTTTTTTGTTTGTTCTGTATCGTAATTGAACTGCATGTTACAAAATCAATATTTTGATAAATTATTTATGAAAGAATTATGAGGACAAATTGATTTAATTTATTGTACAGTTGATCATGAGATTTGTATAAATTGTTTACCCTTTGTAGATAATAAATATATCCTTTACATGATGTAAAACATTGTACTTGATGTTGGAGTTATATGTATTGTGGTATGGTGAGACATTGTATCAAAGAATTAATACATTATACAAAAACAAAATTGAATGAATGGGTTTGTAAGATTGTATGTGTCATTTGAAAGAGAGAGAGAGAGGAAGAAGGAGGGGGGGGGGGTCAATGAGAGAAAGAGATTTAATAGATGCATATGATAGTCAAATGAAGAATATATTGGGTAGGATAGAGGAAATTATCACAGGAAATAATTGCTCTGAACAAAATGGTACATTTTCACATAATATACACTCAACCAAAATGGTAAGTCTCCCTTCCTGATAACATATTATAAGGAATGTTTGATAAAATTTGTATCCAAATCAAACTTATAAATCAATTCCTGAAGATGATATCAAAGCATTTATGATTAACTACCGTATTTACAATTGTTGTATTTTGTGGAAAACCTTATTTAGTAAGAATGCACAAAGGTGAAGTAAAGGAAGAAGATTTTTTTTTTTTTAAGTAAAATAGAAAATAAAAGTTAAAGAAAGAGCTAACAATGAAAACAAGAACAAAAATACCAATGAAACAAAGCTGATAATTTTCAAATGTAATGCATAATATATGCATTATTTTATTTACATAATTTATTTCTATCAAGTGAAATTGGATTTTGAAATGGATTTATATGTAGAAATAATAACCAAGTGGTCATTGACAAAAGACAAAGGTTGAAGTACTCGTTTCATAAAACATCAATACCACTCTTTGGGCAAATAAATTACAAGTAAGTGTGTATTAAACGGTTAGTGAATGCTAAATATGAATTGTCATCACAAGTGAACTTGACATGTGGTTTGACCCAAGGATAGGCTGTCAATTTAATACAATCATCGGGTTCACTAAAATATTTGAATGTACTCCTTTCGTTAATTATGACAAAAAATAGCTTGGACTTGCCCATTCATGACTAGTAAATGTATTGCAGCCCAAAAGAGAAATTGAGAAACTAATTTGTTTTCTTCTTTGAACCCTTTTTTCTTGCATTTACTGTACATTGCTAGGAACTCATTCCAAACAGCTAAGTTTTGTATCAGTCAAGAAACAATGAATGTCATGTATCTTATCTCTGGAGAATACACATACTGAGCAATATCATACAATTAACAACACAGATACATGTCTGTGATATGTGCAAGGTAAATACTACACCAGTATATCTTACATATCAAACCTGGCAAAATATGTTTAGTATACACATTTCCATAACACCATCAAATATGATCAAATAGTTTGCTTTTATGCCCATATATTACATTTAGTAATCAGCAAACATGATTCACTCATGTCATACTCATATTCTGAATGCTATATTAATGAGTGTGTATAATCAGTACTAACGGAGCTTCACGTACTTGTACATGCATGTCATCATTTTCACTCATGTGGATTCTTGGCTTGAAAACAAGAGTGGTGCTAATGATTATCATTTCTATTCTGGCAAACATGGACTTCATACATAAGAGTCTCCTGGTAATTACTGCTCATATACATTAAAATACACATGGATGAAATTGTAGCCATTATTACAAGCATAACAATTTAGATTTCACTTGACTTGACCGGTAGTTGACTTCATAATATTTTTACAAACACAAGTACCTCTCAACAGCCAACATGATTTCTTGTTATAGAAACTGCTGTGCCATAATATGTGCAGGCTGAATACAAGAAAATACAATGAATTTCAAATTCTTCGTTAACATGAGCATTCTTTCAAAGTGAAAATTTCTAAATTGTGGTTTAATCAAGGAGCACATTCAAAATCATTTGATAGCTCACATGACAATGAAAGAGGAAAGTCATAGGGTTAGCATTGGTATCAATTTGTTATCAAAGATGGTGAAGAAGTTTATTAATGAAAGCTTTAAGCAAAAAACCTTCCAAATTGTAAATTCATTCATCATCTATGGCAAATGTCAAGTAAATCAGATATCAATCAGGTAATGTCACAGTCATTTGTACAGAAAAACTTTCAGCCAATTTGGTTTTAGTTAGAGAAAATATGAGACAAATTTTTTGTTGTGTGCTCGCCCATCAATACAGCATGTGATGTTTTGTCCAATCGGAACCGAGTTGTCCAAATTCTGTATAGCAATGGCACTGGTTTATATTTTAGATTACAGTGGTATGATTAAGGTCTATAAATACAAAATTCACAATACTATTCTCACGTTTCTTTGCAGCTTTGTGTAATTTCGTTTGAAATCACATTACTTGTACTTCCCAGACTTCTTCCTGATGCCTCTCGACCGATTCTTCCTTCTCCTCCTATCGGGTTTACGATTCCTCTGCAGTCGTCCTAGTGAGATACCTTGCCTTCGCTTGATGAGGGTATGTTTCTCTACCAATGGTGTTAGTTTACCCTGCTCAGCTAGCATAGACAGGAATGTGAAGATGAATGGATCGTAGTTGTGGGTCCGTCTGTTGTCATCAATCTGTAGGAAATATGATTTCACATGGACGAGTTAATGGTATTTTCGAGATTGCAGAGCCTTAGACGGTCAATTATTGATTTCTGCTAAAGGATCAACAAGTAAAAAAAATGTCACCATTAGAAAAGAAATACACACAAACTACTTCGTCTTCTTTGGCTCCACAAGGATGTGTCAAAGCCAATTTTGTGAACTGTCAGACAGGGCCCCATCTTAAAAAGAGTTGATATTATTTGTAACATATTTGTGATTGATATCAATTGCAACTATGTACGTAAGAGATAGGAGACTGCAAACTTGCGATTGATTGAAGATATTGATCGATCACAATTCTTTATAACACAAGGCCCAGGTCTCCTTCTTTGTAGTTTGAAATTAGATATTCTTTTCAGCACTTTTAAAATCTATCTAGAATGAGACAAGTGCTTTCAAGACTATCAAATTGTGTCTCTAAAAATTACCTTGTACTTATTTCTCTTCTCCCGTTCATCCTGTAGTCTCTGCTCATACACACTGATTTCACTCTCTACTCCTTTCAAGACATCAAGAAGCTCCTGCAAATAGGTTTAAAAAAAACACATTTACAGGAATCATGTAAAGTAAAATTATATGTAGGTGAATGGCACAGAGAAAAAAAAATATAGAATAGAATAGAAATAAGATAAAAATAAGAGAAAGAGAAGGACAGACGGACCAAGATCGATTGGTAACAATATGATTATTTATTTAATTTTCTGCAAAACACATATTCTGTAAATCATTGTTTTCTGACCAATAAAACTTATCAAGATAAAAATAAAAATAGATAATAATAATAATAGTAATAATGGGATTAAAGAGAAGGTTGAGTTCTGGGAAGGGGTGAAAAATAATTTGTGAGCGTTATCATTCTTATTATGCAAGTGTGGAAGAACATCAGATAAGACATGTTCCCTGAAAAGCATGGCTCTTCAAATGCCTTTATATTCTAAATATGTCATGTAACTCGTAAAACTCGGGGGGGTAGGTTTTTTACGCCACGTGTTCGTGTAGTCCCATATACATCTTTCTGTGTACAGTGTTTGTAACTTTACCAAGACTTGGCCAAATTTCTTATCGTTTTGATGATTCCAGAACCTTGCAATACACACAAATTCTTATATGCTAGATGATCAACTTTTTCTGGTCGATTTCACACCGTTTCTTTCACAATGCAATCGCATGACAAGAACTCAACTTCATCTTTAAGTGAGAGTGAATGATACACGTGTGTTAGATTTTTTACATAAAGTATATAGTTTATCCCTGAGGAAAGCAGAATAAATAGTACCACTATTATAAATATGTGGACACAGTACATTTCATTTTTTTTAATAGCAAGTATCACATACATGTAGCCATGTAAGCAGAAATAGTGTTCATTAAAGCTTATCTGCCGTAGTTTATAGGAGGGATTAGACTGCCCTGCAAGGTCACTGGACAGGTGGTTATCTCATCAACTCAGCTCTCAGTTAACATAAGAAAAAGAGGATCATGGGGGACCAATGGTCACCGATTAGTCATTGTTTGTTATATAGAGGGCGCAAGTAGCTACAAGTAGTGCAGTGGGCCTTTAAAGCCCATCTGTACTAGTTTGGACAGGGGATTAGACCTCCCTGCAGCAAGGTCACTGACAGGTGGTTATCTCATCAAATCAGCTCTCAATTAAGTTACATAAGAAAAAGAGGTTCATGGGGGACCAACAGGCACCGATTAGGCATTGTTTGCTATAGAGAGGGTGCAAGTAGCTATAAGTAGGACAGTGGGGCTTTAATACATCTTACCCCTGGTGTAAAGTGCTGAGTATCATCTTGTTTGAGGGCAGCTTTCTTGATCTTTGTCCAGACGGCGGCTTCTCGTTTCCCCGAGCCACGCCCACCTGATCCATCCTTGTTGAAGAGCTGTCTCTTAGCTTGGATGTCAGTATCATCAAAGTCAATACCCGGTCTCTTTCTCAATGACCTTAACCTGTTTAGGGGAGAAAATGGATATATTATATGTCATTTCTGAAAAATTTGGTTGATTTGATACAATTCCACTTTGAACTATGACCTTAGTTATATGAAGCTTCCACATAAGTACATTGACATTATATTTGTTAACCAATTGAACAAAGGCTGTTTTAAGATTGTGGGACATAATGTAAATTGTAAGACATTTTTTTGCAAATGGTAGGATCTATAAAGAAAGAAAGCACCTAACAATATCTTGGCCCAATAGGAGGTTAATTTTTTCAAAGTGTGCTATTATCAATTTAATTTTGAATTTGAATTATAGTTTGGGATGCAGAGCTAAACGACTTTGGCAAATAATGTTGCCTCATAGAATGATAATCTGCCTGATGCTGCATATTAATGCCTCAAATAGAATACAAGAGAAATGAAGATCTCATAATTCATACACTCAGGTTTACCTTCCAATATCCAGTCCTCCAATCTCCCCTCCCTCATCGATAATGGCCTGCTTCCTTTCATCTTCAATCTTGGCAATGGCAGCTTCCAACTTATCCCTCTCATCCACGCTAGCACCGGCTTTCCAGGCCTGGAACTTATTGAGTTTGCTTGTGGTTGGACTG
Source organism: Strongylocentrotus droebachiensis (assembly GCA_035222895.1). Classification (NCBI taxonomy): domain Eukaryota; kingdom Metazoa; phylum Echinodermata; class Echinoidea; order Camarodonta; family Strongylocentrotidae; genus Strongylocentrotus; species Strongylocentrotus droebachiensis. The sequence continues at coordinate 177,461 of JAVYIG010002984.1, forward strand.
CTGGACCTAGACTGATTAGCAGACTTGATGAGAGGAGAGTTGAACGCACTACCCATCTCAGAAGCCGTGTCCGTGCTGTAGTTGCTAGGCGACGGTGATGATGGGATGCGATCCGGTGCCGTGTGGATGGTGAGAGGTTGGCATAAATCTGGAGGAATCTTTGCCGTGAAAGACAGAAGCGTCTTGTTGCTAGTACTTGGTTCTGATTTAATCTCTTGTTTATAAATCTCCTGTTTAATCTCCTGCTTAATCTCCAGTTTAATCTCTGATTTAATCACATCTTCCTTGATCCTCTCACCTTCATTACTCTCATTTTCTTTGGTGTCCTTTTCTTGAGTATCCATTTCATTTGTGTCACCCTTCTTGATATCCTGCTCCTCCTCCTTACATTTTTCCATCTTTGTGCTTTCTACCTTTGCCTCTGTCACATTCTCCACGTCAATAATCTCCACACTCTCTGTCCAGCTGCCTCCACCGGCATCATTGCTATCCGTCTTCACAACTATACAAACATTGCCTTCATCCTTTTCTGGTATCTCACCCACGCCCTCAGCACCTTGCTCCTGTCTATCACTTGGTCCAGCCTTACTTTGGTCCTCTTGAAAAGACGTCTTTAAACTCTTGTCCGAACCCTTGTCGAGGCTTTTGTCTTCCTCACTCTCAGATTCTGCCGAGTCTGTATTGGGACTTGACATTGATTGTTCGTCACAAGACAGAGGAGATTTACAATAGTTGTGACTGTCAAGGGCTGCCGGTAATCTAAGAAATTAAAAGAGTAGAGCAAAACACAAAAATTACTAATAAACTCACTAAATATGATTAGATATGTAATTCAGTCATTATTTTTTTACATTTAATATTTTTGTAAAAAGAACTTTATGTAATACAACCACTGGAACTGGGACATTATAAGGTTAACCTTTTCTGTCCCTGGTTTTCTAGCTGTTAGTTGTTGGTATCTATACTGGCTCAATTGTCTGTTTCTGATTCATTATGTATTTTCTTTATTGTCACATAAAATAATAAGCAGATGCAACAAACATATGTCCATAATTGTAGAATAATAGATTACATGATCATTCTATCCGATCAAGTAATGTACATGATAAGAATCTATTATGGTAGAAATACTGAGACAATTGTTAATCCTTCAGATTCAAACGTCCAAATCTTGTTTGAAGACATCAAGGTATTAAACACTTTAAATAAGATATTGATTAGATATAAGCTCTTACTTGTACACCACAGGTGTTGGGCTTGGACCTTTATCCATCTGGGCATGCTTCTTCTTCTTTTTCTTCTTTTTCTTTTTCTTCTTTTTGACTGAAGTGATCTCCTCTACATGTTGCCTGTATGTGTGCTGAGAGGTGAAGTTTGGGAGGTTCTTTGCAGAGTCACCTAGATGATGTTCAGATGATGCTGATTCTCTGTGCTCTTTAGATGTGTCACATGTTGCATCAAAAACTCTGGACAACTTTAGTGATAGTTTCCCTGATGGAGGTTTTTGTGTGGACTCCACAAGCTGTATATCATGGAAAAAGAGTACTTTAGTTCTAGTAGAATTTGTAATAATTGTAAGAGTGAATTCCCATAAGACGTTCTATTGTTTACCGTAGATTGAATAAAAAGCAGGGTGTCTTTATACAATGTCATACAAATTAAATAACATAATTAAATAATGTAAAAGCAGAACTCTTATGAGTAAGACACTTACCCACATTTTCAAATGGTTCATATTAGCAAAATCATTGAAATTACAACACTAAATTTTGCAAATCAAGAAAGTGTTTTGATTAATTTTTTTAAAAGGCTGTCATTAACAGCAACACACCCACACGTAGTCACACGTACGTACACACATAAATAAAAAATGTTAACAAAAGGTTCCTTGTCTTACAATACATAATTCTCATGAATGATTTACTTATCATCAGAATGGCAAAGTGAAATGGTCTACTGGGATATAGAGTATATAAAATAATTATGTTGTTAACAGAAATGTTAAAAAGGAAGTTGTCTATGATTTCATATCATATATTTACCTGATTAAGGGTCTGAAGTAGAATCTCTCTATTTGATCTGAGTGTAGAGAGCTTCTGTTCTATGGCTATCTTCTTGTCTGCTACAACAGCCATCAAACTAAACCTGATGTCAGATGAACCACTGGAATGTAATAAAAGATACACATTATTTTCAAAGAAATATAGACTACTATGAAATCCTTTTATAAAGAGAAAAAGTTTTTTTTTAAGAAAAAAATCCCCACAGCAGAAAAAAAAAAGGACAATCAAAAAGTTTGATACTGTGCACTACTGGACTAAAAATTATATTTTTTAAATACAAACTAAATAATATGAAACCTTTTCAAAGAGAAAGATGCACTTTTAATAACAAAATCACCATAATAGGAAAAAAAAGGTAATAATCAAACAGTTTGATATGGTGCATTTGTCTAATACAAATAATATTTAAAGAAATATTTACTGAATAATATGAAATCATTTTCAAAGAGAAAGAAGTATTATTAATAAAAAATCACCATAATGGAAAAAAAAGTGAAAAACTAAACATTTTGATATGGTGCCCTACTCTACTACCATGGACAACTACTGGTTGATGCCTACCCATAAGTCATGAAAATAAACGAGAGAGAAGTACACAATGACTACTGCACAGCCAAACTAAATAAAATGTTCACTTACCCTTCATTCTCAAGTCTATCAGCAATAACTCTCTGGAACTTAGCAGTCCATTCTTCTTTCTCATCCCAAGGCCCTTTAATCAGAATCAAACAACTTAGCTTTTAAAAAAAAATGAAAAACACAGTTCTGGCCTTAAGAAGAGCATCATACAAAAAGCTCTTTTTAAATTAGCATTTTACATGTGTATATCTTTATTTTTAATGTACATTTCCCCCAAAATTCCAATTTATAATTAATATTCATTAAAATCAGTGGCAATATCTCCATTCAGATGAAGAAATTTGGAATTTAACATTACGGTAGTTTGGGGAGCGACGGGGACACATAAATGACATGCCACTATTCAAAGTACCTGGTAAATGTAAAATTTGGCATGTGGCATATCTGGACATCAATGACATCACACATCATAGAAAACTTAACAATTTAAAGCAAATAAAGAATTTATCCTAGAATTTTTTTAAGTGAAGGTCAACATACCATGATCCAAAGGGCCACGTTTGAGTCCATCTAGTTCATAGAGCCTTCCTCCAATAGGGACATAGCTGACAAAATGAAAGGTTTCTCTAGCTCTTGTGATTCCTCCGGTTGCTTTCTCTGGTAACCTTGGAGGTTCGGGGTGAGCATGGGCATTGTGGGCTTGGGCTATCTCTGGTACATTACCAATGGCTTCACCTCGATCCTAGCAGATAGGAAACCAAATAAAAATGTATCCAGGATTTGGTTTCAATGCTTAAAGGCATTGAATTGAATTGAATAGATAATGGTTTTATTGAGAATAAAAGAACAACAATGCATCGCGGCCTACAAGGCCGAATTGGGCAATGTTTTACAAATGTAAAATACAATATATAAGAACATTCATATCAAATAACCTCAAATTAATGAACTGAAGTCGAATGAGTAAACTGTTTTGTTTTTTAAATTTAACTTTAAAATTTTTATTTCTTATTATTAGATCTCCCTAACTCCTTTTATATAAAAAGGAGATAAAGAAAAGTGAAGAAGAACATGATGGTGGTGTAGAGTAAAGAAAGCAAAGAAAAGAGTAAGATTAAGAAAAGGATGAAGAGGAAGAAGAAGAGAAAAAGTAAAAGAGAAGGAGGAAGAAGAAGACTCAAGTGGGGATAGTAAGATGATAGACAGAGGGTAGTGCGAATAGTAACACTATCATAAGGCATCGATATCAATATTCAAGCATTACACATTATACAAACTACTAATGATATAGGCAAAGTTATGAAGAAAATAAATACTTATATGAAAAATTGTACAAATTAAAAATTTACTTTAGGTAATAGCTACTCTAAGGAAAAGGCATTTTATAGCATTATAGCATTTCAACCAGACTATAACAAAGGAGAAACATTGTTTATAAATGTTTCCAGTTTTACAAATCTGAGATGCATGGCCCTACGTGTTATCAGTGTCTATGATAATGGTTTAATATTGAAGGCTTGAAGCCCTAACAAAAATTGCACTTCAAACTGATCATGAAGTGCTTCAAAAAAGTAAAAATCTTTGAGTGACAGGTTTTTACCATACTCATTTTTGCCAATAGACTGTAGTGTTATTAAAAAACATTTTGAATTCCAATCATAAATATCTTGATAATCAAACATGCGATTGGCTTGTAAAAGTCTTGGGATTCATTTTTGACCTAAAGATTTATAATTATGAATGCAGCATGAGCTAAATCCAGGATTTTGTTCAGAATCAGAGGCACAGTTACCTAATACCTTTAAGTTACCAAGACTAACACAGACTTTCACTTCCTATTCAAAGCATGCACTTGCAATATCAACATAAGGTTTAATAGCTGAAGATAGGCTGACACACTTTTAAGCCAGGTGCAACATAAAATGATTGACTGGAGGCAAACCTTTATGGGTATACATTTTTATAAGACACTTGATTAATAGAAATATATGAACAACCTTAAAATGTATCTTTGATTCTTTTTACAAACTCTAAAACTTTAGTTTATGGTCTTGTCTACATAACCCCAGCAGACTGATGTAGGGATAAATTCTTACCTCTGGGCTGAAGTTTTTAGTAAACTCCTTGAAGTTTGATAGAGTTTTTCCCAAGGTAATGTCTTGGCAGTTGAGCAGTATGCTTAGTAACGCATGTGTTGCACAGGAATTTGGTACCATCTAAATACAGCAAATGGAATAGATCACCATTAATTTTTCTCTAGATGCAATCCATACATGCACATGAGATAATGGAAAATGAAATGAACATGTATCATGTACTCAGAACAATAACATACCGATTATGATGGCAAAATATTCTTGTGAAAGATGATATTTCAATAAATTGAGTGCAAACACTTTTATTAGGATTGTCACATTTTCCTTCTTTTTTTTATTTACAATTATTAATGCTGGAATATGCTTCTCTACATAATTTCATACATATCAAAGAAAATGTAATGAATTGCTATTTTGTAATGATATGCTAGACAAAAGACAAAATAATTTACCAATTAAATCATCTTTTTTTCCTGACTGTTATCAACTAGATCTGAGCTTACCTGATGGGCAAAGAACATGTCTTTGAGCAGGCCTGGATTAGTGACGTATGCATCATCGGCTATTGACTGAACCTTACGTCTCGCTCGGCGTTCTTCAATCCATTTAAAGAGAAAGATGAATCCATAGACCGGTCCATCTATAGGCTTCTGAAGGTCATACACCTCTTCAACCTGTACACCTTTTGTTCCTAGATTCGATGAGAAGTTAAACCACATATTTCAGAGCTGGATCATTTTTGAGGATTCTTTTGGGGTTGGAACACTAGTGCCAATGGCAATCAGCCGAGTAAAATACAATATCAACGACATGAGTCATAAAATATACATTTTAAAATTATTTTCTTGACTTGAAAACAATTCAGGGCCTTCTTTCGATTGGTTATGAGTTATGGTATCTTCTTACAAAATTTCTATTCGCTCGTCACCAAAGCACCTTGAGTTTCATCAATTTTATACATTCGTACAATTCATTAGAAACACATGTTTTCATGCAAATTGGATGTTTGTATCATTTGTGCTACCACTCACTTAGATTTTTGCTTTTTCAACCAGTTTGAGTGAAATTAAGCCTCATAATCTAATTTGGTAATTCAGGATAAAATCTGACGGATCATAGCAAAGACCATGAAAATCAGTATTGATTTTATTATTTACGATATAAATCTACGTATCTACCTATTCTACTTTGCTATTGTTGCACCTCAACATTGCATAACCGAAACTTAAAACACATCGCCAAATTGCTCATACCCCCCCGACCAATGGCGCCCTCCGTGACCCTTGCGTCCGAGCGCCGCCAACGTAACCTCTTCCTCTTATCACGAGTTCCCTAGGACACACCTTGGTAAAGGCGCAGGGGATGGAGGGAGGGAAAATAGGTAGATACGTAGATTTATATCGTAAATAATAAAATCAATACTGATTTTCATGATTTACATCAATAAATCAACGTATCTACCTATTCTACTTTGCTAAAGACCAGCACAGATTAATGCCGGGTGGTAAAAACCAAGCAAACTTATCCATTTAATGAGAAATAGACGACGAAGCCGCCTTCAGAGAAGCGACCACAAAGGCTCGTTCGCCCGCGGGCACATCTTTAAGGTAAAAAGCAGTAAAAGAACTTGGAGACTTCCAAAAAGCTGCTTTACAGATATCGTGAACCGAAACTCCGATGAAAAGAGTCCAAGACGTACCGACACTGTGAGTATCATGGGTACGAGGAGTCCTGCCAGGCGTCAAGGCCTCAGGGCCCGCCGCCTTGATAGCCAAGACTAACCACCTGGAGATCGTATCCCGAGATGCCGCCGAAAGTGGCTCTCGAGAAACCAGAAAGAGCTGATCCGACTTGCGAAAAGGCTTCGTCTTGTAAAGATACCATTTGAGGGCGCGAACGGGACACCACAGTCCGTCCCCGAAGACCGAAGAAAAATCCGACAAGGGATGAAGCACCACTTCCACTGAACCCGACGTGTCAGACTGATTCTAAGCAATAAAAGAAGCCTTGGGAATCAAACGAACCCCACGTCCTTCCCAGCGGATATGCCCAGGGGCAACTGAAAGGGTATGAAGTGAGCTCCTACGCTGACCAGAAGTGATTGCCATGAGAAAAACCGTCTTGACCGTAGTAAGCAGAAGCGTCGCAGAACACAGCGGTTCGAAGGGAGGGCCAAAACCTTGGGTAAACTCCACACTGGCGTCAGAGGTCTGAAGAAGGGTCTCGTAAGGAAGAAAGACTTCAAAAGAGCCGCTAGCTGAGGAGCAGAAGAAACCGAAGATAGCAGACCGATAGCCACAAACCGTTGACAGAGCTCTCCCCTTGTCATACAAAGAGATCAGAAAGTCAGCAATAGAAGGTAAAGACGCCTCTCTAGGGGCGACGCCCACCTCCTCACACCAAGTGTGAAAAGCATCCAACCAGGAGTTGTAAACCGTCCTGGTCGACTCTCGTCTACTCTGGACTAGAAATTGTGCAGCACGTTCGGAGAAACCTGACGAACGAGCCCTCTTCCCGATAACCGCCAAGCGGTCAGACGGAGGATTTCCGGCCGCTGGTGTAGAATACCAGACAGAGGTTGCGACACCAGATCCGGATGACACGGCAACGACCACGGAGTCCCCACCAGGAGGGTCAGGAGGTCCTGAAACCACGACCTCGCCGGCCACCAAGGAGCTATGAGAATCATCATCGCTTGATCTACCCTGATCTTCCAGAGCACATGGGGAAACAACGCGAACGGGGGAAAGGCGTAAGCCCTCCATCCCTCCACGGGATCGCGAAAGCGTCCAGAGCAAAAGCTCCTGGTTCCCGGACTCTCGAGAATATCGAGGAAAACGATGGTTGAGCGAAGTTGCGAAGAGATCGATGTCGAGAACACCGAACACTTTCCCCAGTTGCCTGAAGACAGTCGGAGGCAGAGTCCACTCTGAGGGAAGGCACTTGCCTCTGGAGAGAAAGTCCGCTAAGATATTCTCTTCGCCCGGGATATGTGATGCAATCGGGAACACCCTGGCCCCCTTGCACCACGCCCAGAGTTGAGAGGCCAACTCCTTCAGAGCCACAGAATGAGTGCCTCCCTGTCTGTTGATGTACGCCATCACCGATACGTTGTCCGTAAGAATCAGAACCGAACGACCCACCAGACGAGCACGGAAGTGACGAAGCGAAGCAAACACTCCCATGAGTTCCAACACATTGATGTGGGGCAGAAAGTCCAGATGACTCCAGTCTCCTGAAATCATTGACCCCTGACAATGACCTCCCCAAACCAACAGCGACGCGTCCGTGGTGACGGTCACGGAAGGGAGAGGAACTCGGAAGCGTTTGCCCTGAAGGAAGAAGGAACGACGAAGCCAAGGACCTAGAAGACCCTTGATTCTGGACAACAGGGGGATCCACGACAAAAGAGAACTCACGCTCGGCTGAAAAAACTCCAACAGAAAGAGTTGGAAGGGACTCATCAATAGTCGACAATCTGGAAGCATGTCGACTAGACTGGAGAGAAACCCTAGCCACTGAAGCCAACGCTCGGCTTTCACCCGACGTGCACATCTCAGAGACCGAGCAGTCCTGACTATCGTCTCGACCCTGTCGAGACTGGGACGAGCCAGCTGATGACGAATGTCCAGCTGAGCACCTAGGCAAGACGGCGTGCGAGTCGGAACGAACTCTGATTTCTCCCAATTTATGAGAAATCTGAGATCTTGAGTCGTGCTGATCAGAATCTGCATATGATCCAACAGCAGAGCCTCCGACTTTGCGACCAACAGCCAGTCGTCTAAATAAGCGAAAAGACGAAGACCCCGACTTCTCAGAAACGCCATGACTGACGCCACGACTCTCGTGAAAATCCGAGGAGCAGGGCGCAAACCGAACAGGAGCGCTCTGTAACGGTAGAATTTGCCCAGGAAGGCAAAACCCCACAAGATCCCGCGACCGCGGATGTATCGGCACATGAAAAAAAAAAAGCGTCGCGAAGATCCAAAGAAACCGCGACGTCTGCGGGATTCAACGAAGAAAGGATGGTTGCCAGATGATCCATTCGGAACTGAACCTTTCCCAAATGAAGGTTAAACCGCTTCATGTTGAGAATAATTCTTAAAGAACCCGAGCACTTGGGAATTACGAACACCGGCGACAAACAAAGACACGGGTGATCGTCTACTTCTTCTATTGCCCCCTTCTCGAACAGAGACACGAATTCGGAGGAAAAGTGACTCTGAAAAAGAGGGGACATGATCGGAGAGCGGCTCCGGAGGACGCCATTCGGAAGAGGTTCCACAAAATCTATGAAGAACCCTTCTCGTACCACCGACAGAACAAATGCGTCGCTGGTGATCTTCTCCCACGCCGGGAGAAATCTCCGGAGCCGCCCGCCGACCTAAGACCCAAGCACTCGGGGGAAGCCATCATCTAGAGAATGACTTCCCACCACCACGAAAGGGAGTCCGGGAAGATGAAAATCCCCCGCGACTACCCCTGGACGACCTACCCCTAGAAGTCGAACCACGTAGTGAAACTATCTCCACAAAGGTGGGGGCTGGCCACTGGAATCTGCGGAAGCAGTCCTGGAATTTGATGCGGTCGAATGCCCAAAAAAGTGAGCACAGCCTCCCGACGATACTTCTCGATGGAATGCGAAGTCACCGCAAGCCGTGAGAAAAGATCAAACAACAAAATGTCACTTTAATCAAAAGGACCACGAGTCCCAAACTTCTTCCCCAAACGACTGGCCACCGCCACAAGTTTGGGAGAAACCCGTTTAGGACACAAATACGAATCCGCATCCTGAGGAACGAAAGCGTACTTGTCCACCTGCCGCTTAAGAAATCCCGTCGATGACGACAAGTCTTCTGCGGCATTCACAAATTCTTCTTTGTGTAGATCAGGAAGAAACAGTCCCTGAAACGCTGAAGAGTCCGATTTAGAAGACAGGAAGCCCCGCCGATAACTCCGGGACGACACAAGAATCGGGCACATATTTGTGAAACAAGGCTAACGAATCCGCCGCCAGAGACACAAACGGAGTAGACGCATCATCCCCCGCAACTGAACCAGACGACTGAGCGATGGAACCAGTGTCCCAACGATCAACCGAGCCCCCCCTATCTTGACCAGATAAACAGGGACGAACCCCGCCTCTCGGAGCGCCCAACGAAGCGTGAGGCGGAGAAGCAAAAAAGAGAGGACCCCGGCTGAATACGACAACTCGAAACCCGCACCGGCGACTGCTCAGGCGAGATCGATGCATCTTCGGAAAACTCCGAAAATAAATCAACCGCGATCGGATCCGAAAGTGAAGTAGGACGAACCGGAGGAGCCGACTCGGGCACCGAAGATCGAAAAGCGTCAGCAAAAGCCCGCATCCAATTCGAAAATTCCGGCGGGGGTGGAGGCACCGACGGAGGGAGAGTAGCCACCAAAGGCGGACCCCGAGGAGCCGCAAACGGTGCCATAAAATCAGAGCGCGGATTCTTCGAAAGATAAACAAAATCCGAGGAAGAACCGGCCACAGCGTCCCGGGAACCCCGCCTCTTACGAGACGTAGCGGTAACGGAAAAGGCCGAAGAAACGGGACGGTTATCCGATAAAAGCCCGACGGTAGGAGCTCCCCGCAAACCGAATCGGGAAAACGGAACACGCACCGACGGAGAGGCGCGGTTAGTTGAAGCCCCAGGATCCGACTCGGCTGCACGGGTATCCGGACCGAAATCCGGAACCGGCAAATCCGACAAAGGGACAGAAGAACCGATCGGTGACCGGTTCAAGTCCGGATCCACGGAAGCAACCCGAATATCCGTCGATGGATTTGTGCACCGACCAAACAAAAGACCTGACGGAACAATTGTTGGCGGTGCAGAACTAAGGCCCGTTCCACCCAGAGTTAATACCTCTGGGTTTCCGGGAACCGTCCCGAGGGGAGATAAAATCGCCCCCTCGACCATTCTCATAGGCTTGCCTTGCCCGCAAAAATGTCTGCTGACATTTGCATCCCCGGGGTTTGCGGTGTCACCACCGCTCCCGAGGGGCGTAACTAACGAAGACTTATTACTAGAATCCTTCGTCTTCGTATCCGTCGATGGATTTGTGCACCGACCAAACAAAAGACCTGACGGAACAATTGTTGGCGGTGCAGAACTAAGGCCCGTTCCACCCAGAGTTAATACCTCTGGGTTTCCGGGAACCGTCCCGAGGGGAGATAAAATCGCCCCCTCGACCATTCTCATAGGCTTGCCTTGCCCGCATAAATGTCTGCTGACATTTGCATCCCCGGGGTTTGCGGTGTCACCACCGCTCCCGAGGGGCGTAACTAACGAAGACTTATTACTAGAATCCTTCGTCTTCTTTCTCGCGACAGAACTTGATTTCTTCTTCGTGAAACCTGCTAAGAGAAAATAAGAACTGCGAGACATATTATAACCTGCGGGAAAGAAAATTAAACAAAGGGTACGAGCAATTATCAACAAGAATTCAATAAACTACCAGTGACTAAAACACCCCACCGACTACCCCCGCACGCACCCGAGGCCTCGGAGGAGTGAGGACGGGCAAACGCGAAAGCGGAAACGTAACAGTAGTCGGCAAGAAAACGTTCTAGAATACTGATAAAAAAAAAATTCACGGAGTGAAACTACTCTCTAACGAACAGGAAATCGTAGAGAATATTATAAAAGGCGAAAATGCGAACCAAAAAGTGACTAAAGAGGAAAAACTCTTCAACTTTTGGGAGCGATTTTTAGTGTAACTTATCCGTTCGGATGCGAAGAGATAAGAGGAAGAGGTTACGTTGGCGGCGCTCGGACGCAAGGGTCACGGAGGGCGCCATTGGTCGGGGGGGTATGAGCAATTTGGCGATGTGTTTTAAGTTTCGGTTATGCAATGTTGAGGCGCAACAATAGCAAAGTAGAATAGGTAGATACGTTGATTTATTGATGTAAATTATATATTTTTAATCGATAGTATCGAAATCATTAATTTGTCGCTGATCATGGTTTTGCGAAATGGTTTATCCACTTCCTGACATCTTCGTAGGTCGTCGACATAGATATGACTGTCATGGAGTTGGTTTCATGAAACGACCCCCTGGTAGAAGCAGACAAATAAGTAATGTCAAAACATTTCATCTGCTGTGGTTGATATTTGAATATAAAACAAATTGGCTTACCAAATTCTTGGACAAGAAGAGTGAACACACCTGGAAATTAAATGAGATAAAGTAAAGACTTTAAAGATTAGACTCTAAATGACTTGATCATATCAATTTACTTAACAGTTTGAAGACTTAGACAGTAAGTAACAATTAACTTAGAGTTCAGGGGGCTGTTTCTCGAAACTGACATAAGTCTAACTTCTTAGACATCACATTGTAACGTGTGTTATAAAATTAATATGCGTTTCTATGGGATGTCCACAAATTGGTTAAGAGTTATGACATTGACAGTTTCAAGAAACTGGCCCCTGGACATCATTTCAAGAAACTGTTATGATAAGTACAAGTTCACCGGCATTCTATAGAGTGGTGAAGTGTGACGTCATCAAAAATCTATTTTTAGAATTTCTCATTTTTTTCTTCATATTCCGAAAGAACACCAAAAATAATGTCCAAATGTCGAAAACCAATTGAATATGTTAAGTATTGGCTGAGATATGACCATCTGAATAAATATACTCCCCATAGAAACTCAGTGTTATATGCTCTGGCTCCTAATGGTTAGGAGCCAGAGCATATAACACTGAGTTCCCATAGGACATATATTCATTCAGATGGTCATATCTCAGCCAATACTTAACATATTCAATTGGTTTTCGACATTTGGACATTATTTTTGATGGTCTTTCGGAATATGAAGAAAAAATTGAGAAATTCTAAAAATTGATTTTTATGACGTCACAGCTTCGGTACTCTATTAACACATGTGTGGTAAAAACAAACATCTTCTTACTTGACGCTTGTACATTGTATTTGACACTTGTACTTAGTCTATTAATGACTTAATTGTCTCGTTTCATGAAAAGATAAGATAAGATAAGATTTTATAAGATTTTATTGACTCTATCGACCCACTTCCGGGGTATGAGAGCACAACATATTTACAACACAATACAGAAAGATATATAAAAAACAAAGTAAAATATGATAATAAAATACATAGACATGATACATACATTTTTATATTTCTAAAACACAATAAACATGAGCTAAAGACTAAGTATACACTATACAGTTTAAAGTTATAAGTCTAAAATATCACATGGTTTGGTTTGTCTACCAAAACGAGTTACTACACTTTTATTAACAAAAATAGGACCATGCCTTTCAGCCTTAGGAACCAATGAAAAGAATTGTATTATTACTCTTATGAATTTTACGAGTTTTCTTAATTGTTTAATGCTAGATCTATTAAATAATTTGTCCATGTGAAATGTGCTAGGGTTACTCACAACAAACTGTCTATCTAGGTATAACTGCCTTTCTTTCTTGAAAAAAGGGCAGACAAAAATATAGTGAAATTCATCTCCAAAAACCTTTAAATTACAACAAGGACATTCAATTTTACTTTCTTCAGGATTATTTTCAAACCTTCCATTATTAATTGGTAAGCGGTGTGACCTGCATCGGAATCGACACAAAGTGATTGCACCTCTTCTATTCAACTTTACCAGATACTTTTCAAATAAAATTTCGTTCTTGATAATTCGGTAGTTAACACAAATGCGATTTGACCAAACATTTGACATAATTTCTTGCTTTGACATGTCAGTCAACCTGAGCTTAAGAGCATGAAGAATCCATGTATTACTGAATCCATCTCCTTGCATTTGCCACACATTTCCTAGCCCAGCATTATTTAATGTATTCTCTACACATGAAAACCATTTAGATAATTGAGACTGGGAACCTCTTTCCATAAGTAACTTTAAAAGATTATAGAATCTAAATGTATATTTACAATGACTTCCTTTGACTACTTTTAGCCAAAAACCTACCATTTTACATTTAACCTGAACATTAATTTTAGTACGGCCTGTCTCACCATAAATCATACAGTCAGGTGTATATTTATTGACATTCAGTATGGCCCTTAAGAATTTGCGATGAAAAATTTCAATCTGGCTTAAATCCTCAAAACCCCACACCTCACAGCCATATAACAGTATTGGCAGGATTAACTGATCAAATAACTCACACTGTATATCCAATGATAATCTTAACCTTTGCACCTTTAAGGTCATTGCAAATGAGGCTTTTCTTGCCTGAATCGCCTGTTTTGATATTGCCTTTTTAAAATTACCATTGTAATTAAATTTAACCCCAAGATACACAAAATCATGTACCACATTGATAATACCGTTCCCATACTTAAAAACTGGGTACTTGCGTACCTTTCCTCTAGAGAATATCATTATCTTTGTTTTTTCAGTATTCACACGCAATTTCCATTTCTCACAGTAGTTAGACAGAGCATCCAAAGCCGTTTGGAGTTCCTCTGGATTTTCTGCCAAGATAATTGTATCATCTGCATATCATCTGCATATAGCAATGAATGTAAATTAATAAATAAGTCTTCATCAGTAATTTTATCAAGAACATCAGAACACACTTCATCATATAAATACTGTAAACCTTTAAATTTGGTTCGGATATATCCAACAAAATCATTAAGATAAATTGCGAAAAGTAAGGGGGATAAATTATCACCCTGCCTTACCCCAATATTAAAAAGATGCCCAGTTCAGCTCAGTTGTCTTTTTTCCATTGATATTATGACTTCTTTAGGAGCTAGTAGATCGAGACTAAATAATAATAAATCATTTTAAAAAAATGGTTAGATCTACTTGCAGAAAATATATAAATCTAAAGAAAGTCAATAAATGGAAACCCAATATCGTTGTTGTCTCATTTCAAGACGAAATCATGCAAGGGCGTAATCGACGCTCATCATGATCATGTTATTCACTTATTGTGGCACACATATCAATACGTGGGACCATTATAATATTACAAAGAAAAAACAAACTTTGATTACGCCATTAAAAATCATTATAAATAATAAAATACCTGGATCGCTTTCAAGTTCAAGCCATTCTCCAGCCATCATTGCTAACAATAGATGGAAGTCAGACTATATTCGACCTCTATTCTCACTCTCAATTCGCATCCTTTTCGCTTCAGAAAAATCATAAGCGCGTATGAACTATGAAAAGCTGTCTGATACTTATTATTGAGTAGGTCTAGGGCTAGCACAGCACAGCTCACAACAGAAGCCGTTAGTTTTTTAAAAGTAATGTTTTCGAATATGATCCTTCCAAACCTAATTCGATGGCATTTAGTAGGTAATGTAAATGAATCATTCCACGTACATTATCTTATTATTATATTATTATTTTCACTAATCTTGGTTTATCTCAATTTTGGCACGTCATAGTCCACATGGTTATTGCATTGCATATCGATGTCATTCATACGCTAATACAAGTTGCATTGTTTTGTAAAAAAACAGCTGGAGCGGAATCGATGCATGCATGGTGAATGGGGCTGTAAAGACTAAAGTGAATAATAGGTAAATATCTTAGAGAATGTTTAAAGAAATAAATAGACTGCAATTATTCCACTTTCAGCACTTTCAACACTGCTAGATATTTTGTTGAAACTTTTGGTACTCATGACTATTAGACTATTTATAATTTAAAGTATTATAATTTTGGGTTGCAATCAAATAAATAAGGCGAAAATAAAGGGGGTGGGGTTGATTCAATGATTGGAGTCGAATGTCAGGGCTCAGGCACAGACTCAGTCCATTTGGCATTTGTTT
The DNA here is from genome assembly GCA_035222895.1 of Strongylocentrotus droebachiensis. Lineage (NCBI taxonomy): Eukaryota > Metazoa > Echinodermata > Echinoidea > Camarodonta > Strongylocentrotidae > Strongylocentrotus > Strongylocentrotus droebachiensis. Next base: position 193,016 of record JAVYIG010002984.1, read on the forward strand.
GTTTGTTTGTTTGTTTGTTTTGTTTGTTTGTTTGTTGGATTGAGGGGGCAGGGAGGGGGAAGGGGAGGTGGTGGTGGATAATTGATAATTTAAAGAAGGAAAGCTTATTATCTTTCTGCGCATTGGAATACTTATTTTCCCGTTTCTGGGAGGCGAGCGCGAGTTGGCTCGGTCGATAAAGCATCTGCCTGTCGAACCAAAGATCTTGGGTTCGAATCCCACCCAGGCGGATGACTGAAGCCTGCGTTGTGTGTTAACGTGCCCCTCCCCTCGTTTCATAGACGCATGCAGGCTTTGTTAAGTGGAAAACACTTCGTCTCTCGGATAGGACCAGAGGAGCCAAGTTCAAAGATCCGCAATGCGTGACATTTTCATGATTCGGCGCGCGAGTGCGCGTGCGAGGGTATAACACACGTATAAGGTATAGCGTTTTTTTTAAATCTGTCGTGCGTGAGAGCGTTTTCAGACCCTCGAAATGCGTGATGTCACGCCTAATGCGTGACACTTGGTAGCTCTGTAGGACGTTAAATGGAGGCCCCGTGTAGAGAAGAGTCACTACCTTTGCACGTTAAGAACCCACTGCACTATTCATATAAGAGTAGGGGAAACCCAGGTGTAGTGGTCCACCTGCACACCCCAGTATAGTACAACAATACTCTGTAAAGAGGGATATGTACTGTACTCAAATGGAAGAAGAAGTCTAAACTTTTACTCCTTTCAGTTTCACTATGCACCATGGCATGGCCAGATGGCTGTTAATATATCTGTTGAATTTTTTAATTCTTGTTACCTTTAATTAACACAAATACTGGAAGAATGCCCTACCCTTAAGCGATAAACATGATATCCAACAGTTTCTGTGTTTTGTAAATGATAATGGGTGTTTCCCAGATCTTGTTGTGCTAAACATGGGTGATTTTTTCAATTTTTCATTAAAAAAAACACCTGTTACCCTGTACCCTGTACCCTGTTTGAATAAAAATGAAACCAAGAAACAGAAAGAATACTCTGCATCTCTGCACAGCCTTTAAACTTTTTTTCCATTCAGTAAGATATTTTTTGAACAAATTTTAGTTTGTTTCAAAGATCATTTTCACATGTAAAGAAACCCAACAAACTTTGGCTGATAATCTTATTCAAAACTGTCAAATGTCTTGACACTTTTCTTATTTCATTACATAGCAAGGAAAATAATCTCTCCAATGTCTGCAGTTTTCTTGCTAGCCATTCTCCTATGGGATCGGGAGCTGCCATTTTGATTAATATCTTGATGTCAGTGGTAGTCCATTGACTAGCTTTAAGAATGGATAGGTTGTTGCATAATAATTGGTATTGTACACCACGAATCAGCGATGCAAACAGCAGCTATGTTGCTCCCGCATCTCGAATGGGTGATTTCTTTGAGCTAGTTGTTACATTTTTGTCACTCTTTTGAATAATTGGTGGAGCTTTGTCTGACCAAGCTGTAACTGATGCATGCCACATTTCTTGCCTCCATAAACTAAATTTTTAATTTTGCACCCTTGTCCCCACATACTCATGATGTGACCACATTTTTTTCTTCTAACGCCTCCTGCCCCTGACAGTCTTGTATGCAGGATCTTGCTGACTGCTCATCTCTTTGCTGATGTTGTTAGATATTTTTCAATTTATACCCCCCTCACTCTTTGCCCTTTCCATCTAGTGTTAAAGGACCCTTGATAGTAGCACCTTGTCCAAATCATTTTATCCCACCTGTAAAATAAAAAAAGAATCCAGAACCAAAGAAGGACATTTTTACAAAAATATTTGATTGTATGATGCAATCTATGTGACCTTGAAATACTTTTCTTTCTGTCAATTATATATAGACTTCCAAGTTCTACTTCACTACTTCTTTTTCAAATGATGTGGAACTTTCATTGAGGCAGAATGGGGAATGTTCAGCTACAAGTGAATGACTTTACACCAGTGCGGCCTGATGAGAGGAGAGAATTGAAGCTCACCAGGAAGATAACTAGTGCTGATTATCAGAAGGTGAGGCCTTGTTAGTGCTCTAGCAGGAGAGTTTTGGGGAGCCTTAGTCTATATTTGACTTATTGTAAAGTTTGTATAATATACTGTATGTTATACAAACTTTATATACAGCTTGTCTTTCACAACAAAGGTCACCTTAGTCTAGATACCAAAAGTAAAATGCAACTTATTTCGTATTTAATTTTTTTAAATTTTAAATGCAAGATGTCCTCTCATTTATTTTCTGCATATATTTGACTTTGTAATGTGTGTGCTATAGTGTATATGTTGGAGAGGGGGGTGGGCTGATTGTTTGTGTCGTTGTTTGAACTTCCAGTTGATATGACTAGTTTATGCTTCTTCTTTCTTTTCCATCTAGCATGTAGCTGGTGAGGATTTAGAAGGAGCCTTGACTGAGTTACCATGGGCTCTGGTAGACTCCATCTCACTCTTTGAACACATGGATGCCAGCTTCAACCACATATCGGTCATTCCGCCGGAGATACCGCTCCGTCTCCCGCACCTCTCCTACCTCAATATGAGCCACAACCGCATCCCTGCTCTACCGGACAGCTTCTCCCTCCTCTTTCATCTCAAGACGCTGCTCATTCATCACAATGAACTTGAACATCTCCCAGATTCCTTCATCCATCTTGTGAAGCTCGAAAAGCTGGACATATCCAGCAACAAACTGAAGTCTTTACCGGAGAATATAGGGGTCATGGAATCGCTGCATAAGTTGAACGTCATGGATAATTCATTAACACTGTTGCCTTTGTCTCTCGGGAAGTCCGGCACGATCGAAGTGTTGCTGGCGTCCAATAACAAATGTGCATCACCTCCACAGAGCGTGTGCGATGAAGGATCAGAAAAGACATTGCAGTTTGTTAGGAAGCAGTCTGAAAATGGGTACATTGTCAAGAAAAGCAATTCTGGAAACGTCTTTAAAAGATGTAGAGGTATATTATATTCTTTCATTTTATCTCATGATGATTAAAAATAATTTGCTACATGTATCATCTTCAGACATATTCACTTTTGTTAAACATGTTTAACATTGGCATTTAATGACTGTCTGTAAAATTAAATGAAAAACAATTTTTTTTTTAATTGCCCAGATGAAATAACATTGATGAAAGAAACCTGTATACCACCTCTTCATACTAGAAGAACTAGATTGATAAAGTTCTTGAAGGCATACATGAAGAAATTTCAGTTATTTCTAGAATTTAAAAAATGTTCTACCTTATAAATCATACTAACTATAAGTAAATTTCTTGATATACTGTTTTACTATAGCGGGAAAATATCTTATCCACACTTTTTCAAAAAAACATTTTATTTCATTCAAGAAAATTGCCACAAGCTGAAATGGTGGACCTTCATCACTCACCAATCTTTATTGAGGGTTTCAAGTAAATCGTCATACTGTACTATACTGTAGAGGTGTTGTGGTCTAGTGGATAAGTCATTCGACTGCAGATCACAAGGTACAGGGTTCGAGTCCTGCTGCAGCATTAATGCCACTCTCCACCCAGGTGTTAAATGGGTACCCAGTAGGATGCGATCTTTAATGTGGTTGTATGAGCAAGTGTTCGCTTGTAAAATGGCGACTGGCCGGAATGCTCCCCAGGGAGTGGAGAATGTACATACATTGTGTGCAGGTAAGCCTGAATCTGATGACCGGGGTATCTGTAAAGCGCTTAGACACATTGATGTATTGGGCGCTTTTGGGCGCTAAAAGAGGAATATTATTATTATTACTATACATGTATATTCTTTGCATTGTTTCATAGGTGATGTATTGCAGTCACGTGTTGCCAATCCACAATGTGCACAAGCACAGTATGCCCAAGAGCTGACGGAGACAACCAATACCAAAAGCCGAATCCGCACACCTCTTCGGCCCCCTCCAGGGGCTACAACTCTGGAAGCAGATGAGCTCATGGATAAAGTTGTTGGTAAGTGTAAGCTATTTCTATTGGGTTCTGTGTAATTTAGGATGTGTTGATTTGATTGAATTGAATTGAATTTGTTCAGCAATTTCATTTTAAAAAACGGGAATATCCTAAGTCAAAGAATACAATACAAGATTTCTTGCAGAATATAGGTGATGATTTGTTTTTAAATGTAGAAATACATTTCTAGACCAGATGACCTAATTAGGCCTTTAAGTTTAAAAATAGATAATAAGATGGAATCAGCTCGTGCTGTAAGGGTGTTCTACTGAATCAGAAGGAAAAACAACAACAACAAAAGCTAATGAATGAATGAAAAATTGGTACATCAACTTTTATGTGAGAGAGTATCTAGATTGATAAACTGCAATGTACAATGTAACATTCTATTACAATATGAATTTCTCTACTGAGAACATCATCCAACTTGCAAAATGTCATCATTTTCCTTGATGTTTATCTCTGTTAGGTCTGCTGTATGGTGCTGCTATTGGTGATGCAGTTGGTCTGTGTACTGCTTGGATGACACAGGATGAATGCATGTTTCATTATGAAGAAGATACTCTTCATCCTGGTCAGAGGATCAGTGATAAACATAGACTTCAATGGGCCAAGGGAGACTGGACTACTGCCTTTGATCAATTGGTAAGATAACAGATTTCAGGAAAGAACTTCAGTCTTTGTGTGTATTTAAAGGTATGTGGTGACTATTTTTCTTGGAGCAGATACGTGTATTCAATCAATTTTAATTCATTTAGAAATGATATCAGTTGCCAGTGATAATTATTGTGAAGGAGATCTATTTCTCATTACAGATTGAAATGATTGAAATGATTGAAATAATGAGATTGACATGATCTCATTGTTAGATTGAAATGATTAAATGATCTCATCATGATATTGCAGTGATGTGATTGAAATGATGAGGATTGAAATGATTGAAATGATTTCATTGTGAGATCGAAATGATTAAATGATCTCATCATGATATTGAAGTGATTAGATTGAAATGATGAGGATTGAAATGATTGAAATGATCTCATTGTTAGATTGAAATGATTAAATGATCTCATCATGATATTGAAATGATGAGGATTGAAATGACTGAAGTGATCTCATTGTGGGATTGAAATGATTGAATGGTCTCAATGTGGATTGAAATGATTGAATGGTCTCAATGTGGATTGAAATGATTGAATGGTCTCAATGTGGATTGAAATGATTAAATGGTCTCAATGTGGATTGAAATGATTAGAATGATCTCATTGTGTGATTGAAATGTTTGAATTATCTCATTGTGTGATTGAAATGTTTGAATTATCTCATTGTGAGATTGAAATGTTTGAATTATCTCATCGTGAGATTGAAGTGATGAGATCGAAATGATCTCATTGTGAGATTGAAATGATTAGAATGATCTCATTGTGTGATTGAAATGATTAGAATGATCTCATTGTGTGATTGAAATATTTGAATTATCTCATCGTGAGATTAAAGTGATGAGATTGAAATGATCTCATTGTGAGATTGAAATGATTGAAATGATGAGGATTGAACAAATTTAAACGATCTCATTTTGAGATTGAAATGATTGAAATAATCTTATCATGAGATTGAATGATATGCTGTTTTGCCTTTTTTTCCTTCCAGGTTCTGACCTTGGACTCCATTCTCCAATGGGCTGGTGTGGTAGATGAATTAGACTTTGCCAAACGACTTGCTCATTGGTATAATCATGGCTTTCCGGAGCTTGGTGATACCAAAGGATTTGAAGGATTCAGTAATACTGTGGCTAAGGTAAGAGAAACCTCATTGATCTCTGTTCAGTTTATAGGAGGAAGAGGAAAAAAAGGGGGAAATCCAGTATATTCATTGCATTGATCATGAGAATGTTTTTAAAGTTGATTAAAGAGAGAAGATCAAGAGGGAATAAAATGAAGTGAAGAAAGTTCAAATTAGAAATGGCACAAGAAAATGATGCAAGTTAAATTTTACAACTATTAGTAATTAAAGTTTATCTATTCACTTTATCCATGTACATGTATCCTTAACTTGCAAAAAGCTTTATAGAAAAAGTATTATCAGATTATATGATATATATATATTATATATTATCCATTCACCTAAACCATTAAATACCATTAAGGGAGCTTATAACAATTATGAAAGGATGTATGAATTGAATCACATTGGATGGAAACCATATTACAGGTGGGATATATTACAACAAAAATCATGAAATTTGGGTTTAAAATATCTTGTTAAAAAGAAAAATATCAAACCATTGTATACTAAGCCTGAAACAACTCAGGCTGTGGTTCAAAGAGAATATGTATCATACTTTAATTAGATTTTATTCAATACAATTTGTTATTGATAGCTTTTGCTTTTTTATTGTCCTCCACCCAGGTGATAGCCAACCCCTTGTTCTGTCAAGAACCCAGTGCCATAGCTAGAGGTTTGTGGAACAGGAACTACGATTGTCACGACTCTGATTCCTGTGAACATCTAGCTGATAACTGTGCCATAGTAAGAACAGCTATCCTTGGAGTGCCTCATTTCTACAGACTAGAAGAGGTCGAGGAGAATGCTTTAAGGATATGTACAGCGACACACCAGGATCCAAGGTAGGAAACTTATTTTAACATTACGTTTTTGTCTCGCCTGCATAACAAAAAAGCAAGACATAGGCGCTGCTTTTCCGGTGACGACGGCAGCGGCAGCAGATCAAAACTTAACCAAGGTTAAGTTTTTGAATTTTTAATATCATTTTGAAAGAATGAGTTCTTATTGAATGAAACTTGTACTAAAGCGTTATTAAGTATCCCAATCATGTGAGTAGAATTTCAAGTCACTAAGTCTAGGTCAAAGGCCATTTTAGGTCAGTAGACTTGGATTAGGTTTTTCACAACTTAATATAAGAATTAATTCATCCATTTTTGTTATTTGTTCATATTTCATGAAGTTATCAATCTTGTTACAAATAATAGTTAATGATTCTTCTGATGATTTTTAGTCAATATTTACTTTAAAATGCTGATTATGTTCAGAGAATTTCATTTTTTGGGGCCTGCCAATGAGCCATTTTGTCTATAAATAATGTTCCAACCTCAATTTTTCATCATATCGAATTGATTAATACAGGCGAGACCACCGAGAGCATTTCCCTTGTTTATTATTATTGTTATGCTTACTTTAAGTATCTCTTGGGCCTCTTGCATAACAAAACAAAAATGTTCAAGCACAATTTGACTTTCAACCAAACAGTATCATGTCAACATTCTTGTCAGTCCTCCAGACTTTCCTGTTCCCAGGCATGACATCATCTCAAGAAAATAATGCTAGCAAAGACAGGGGAAACTAAACTCAGTCAGACACTCTAAGAACATTGAATTTGTGAGAGAAATTGTTGAGAAAATGCCATGAGCACCCAGCAGATGAAGAAATACAAAGAAGCCATTATTATCATCATCATCATCATGTTATTAACACTTTGGAGACGACGGGCTTCTACAGAAGCCGAGCGAGTTGTTAAGTCTGTGACGACGGGCTTCTACAGAAGCCGAGATATATTCCTAATATGTTGACAAAGTTTTCCAGCTTATTATTAGCTATTATGTGCTAAAGTTCTTTGAATTATTATTTAGATATATTCATTTATCTCATCTATTAAAAAAATAATATAGTTACGTAGAAAAAAAACTCGAGAAAACGTGATATCATTTCAACTTTACTCTAATTAGTGTTCGGATCGAAAAAAGGCCCGAAATGCCCGTACAACTGGAGGTACGCATCCGTCTGTTCTATATTCTTGCGAGGATTCTTGCTTGACGCTACTTCCAAGTTCCGTATGCACCCTTCCGCATTTCAGATATTTGAATTACGGTTTCGACCCTGATTACTTATTTATATTTATCTACCTACCGGTGTGGCATTTTTTTCATCATATACTAATCTAAGCCATATCGATGTAGGGTATTTACATGACAATACGCTGTTCATTTTATAAACTTGACCAATTTAGCGAATCATTCATGTATGGACCTCTTTTATGAAAGGCTTATCCCCCACCCTGAGAGGAACAAAAGATTGTAAAGAAGTAACTACTCTGGAAGTTTACCGTTTTGAAAGAAGAGGATGTAAGCCTAAACGTGGGCCAATAGGTCAATCTACATGACAATACAAACAACCTTTCTAACTTATATACCTTTACGAGGGCATGAGACTATTTTAGAGCAGGTTTGAGTAAAATATCTTGATCAACATAAAGCTGGTCTTGGTTTGAGCGGGCATATGAAATGTTCAAATGTTATGTTCTGAAAAACGACCCCTTACTCTTCCTCTCTCTCCCCACGGAATATCACTCTTGTCTTGAGCAACTCGGGCGGTATAGCCACGAATATGAGACTTTTCCTGGGCAAAGATGCTATCATTGTTGAAGAAAAAAAATGCAAGGCAACATAAAAACAAAATAAGACGGCAATTCCCCTAAAAAATAACAGACTTCATTTTTCGTAATGATAAACAAAACTTACATTTTTAGAAAGGAAAAAGTCAGATCTTTAATTTTTACATTTACTAAAAATCACGAAAATGACTGGATGAGGCGCAATGAGCAATGAAAGTAGAAAGCACTGCCAAATTTTCCATTTCTGGCGATGTAACCAAAATCGCTCCGTCACAGGGGAAACAATCGCTGTGCGCGGGCTCGCACTCAAAGGGTTAAGGACTTGTGTTGAATTTTTATGATTCTGCCACCAAATGTTTTCGGGTTGTTTGTCTGTATGAAGTTATGAACGCCGTCCATCCGTCACGTTTTCGTTACTGCGATATCTCAAGAACCATTGAGTGGATTTTAAACAAACTTGGATCAAGTATTTATGAGCATGAAAGGTGGAACTAAATAGATTTTGGGTAGAAGAGGTTCACAGAGGCATAAAAGTGTTAAAAAATGCCAGAAAATATCTTATTACAAGGTTTATTTTTATTTTTCCACATGATATAACATAATCAAATGAATATGAAATATATACAAATTCAAAAACATAATATTAACCAAACATTTTACAAATGATTATGCAATTGTTTAAATTAATTGGCACAGTGGTAAAACATAGAGTGGGGGAGTCTTTTAAAAAAGCATGGCTTGTATTTTATAAACCCCTTCAGAAAAGAAACAAATTACAAGTGCTTTGTAATATAATTAGAAAATATATGTATAAAAATAACCCAAGGTAATCCCACACCCTCCCCCTCCCACCCCTCAGGCATTACCAGGATAACTTGAAAAGCGTTAAAGCGATTGAAAGCAAACTTGGATGAAATATGAATGAGCATATAAGGATAAACTGATATGATTCTGTCTGGAAAAGGTCAGAGGTCACAGGGGCATATATAACAAATCTAAAAAATGCCAGAAAATAACTTATTACCGCCGATTACTTGAAATGTATTTAAGCAAATCAAATCAAACTTGGATGATGTGTGAGCGAGCGTGCAAGGATGAAGTGATTAGATTTTGGATGTAATTGGTCAAGGTGAAACATCACTGGGTCGTGAAAGTGTTATAATGCCAGAATTATCTTATTACTGTGATAAATGACCAAACTGGGCTCAAGTATGTATGAATATGAACAGATAAAATGAAAAGTTTGGGACACTGCCTTGTTCAAGGACACAGGTTACATATTTATACACCTGGGTAGTGAGAAGCAGTGTAGAGAAACTACCTTGTTCACGCACACAGAAGTTGTTCCAAGGCTTGAACCCATGACCATTGCATAAAGTTTTGAGTGTTCTTACTACTGGACCATCGTCTGTAAGAAAAAGAATTGTGGTTAGTTAATACCTGTACTGTGTAGTCAAAATATAAAAACAAGTGCATGGTCTTAAAGAATATATAGTATGCTGAAGTTTAAAGGTATGACCTTGTGTTTTCTTACATTTTTTTCATATGTGGTCAGTTGCATTTGTATATTTGGGAATTTATAAAAAACCATTGTATCTTAATGTTCACAAGTAAATCTTGGAATGATAATGTGTAAAAGAAAATTAATTTGTGCATAATTTTTGTTTAACAATTCTTTTTAATTGTTTTTAATGGATGTTGCTGGAAAGGAATGCAAAGCTCCTTCTCTGAAGTTTCTGTTGGCTCATCATATCTCTTGTGGCGAATTAAATAACATAGGCCTACTTAGGAACCTTTAACCAAAAAACAAGAAGTTTTTTTTTGTGGTTGAAATTTTTAAAGATTTGAAAACTGGAACCACCTGAAAAATTGATTTACAACTCTGATTAGTTACAGAAGAAGAGGCTGGTGATATGAGGGGTGCTTTTCCTAGAGTTTTTAAAATATATGAAATTCTTAGTTAATCTGAACAACAATTTCTATAACTTAAAAAGAGGAATTACATTGTACACTTATCGATGCTATTCGGAAAGGCAATTAGTAGGCTCTTGTAGAGTTTTTAATTAAAATAATTAAACAATAAAAGTTGATTGGTTTGACAAAATTAAAGAAAAACATTAATTGTGAGAGAAGTACAATGACGAGTGCAATTCATCTAATTTTAATAGAACGGAATAGTGATATAAGGGGTACTTTGTCTCAGATTGATTAAAATGTATGAAATTTTTAGTTAAGAACAACAACTTATACAACTTGAAAAGAGTACTTACCGTAGCCTTATTGACGTCATTCTGAAGGATAATTGATAGAAGTTCCAGATTTCAATTACAAAGTTGAATGGCTTGACAAAAATTTAAAGAAAACACTACAAAATATAGTTATTCAGTTATTATAATAAAATTGTGAGAGAAGTGTTTTGATAAGTGCAGCTCATCTGTTTCTAAATTCTTTTTATTGATTGAAAAAACCATGCAAATAAGAGTCTTTTGCGTTAAATACCCACTTGCACGTAAGGCTCTTGACTACCTGTGCCAGCAGCTACACATTCTGATATATAATCTCTTTAAGTTGATAAATCAGGGAAATAATTTCAGTAAAGATGATAGAAACTGGTAGATTAAACGAGAGGCACTTAAAGGTAGGTTATGTCCCATTCGCAGGCTAAAAAATGAAAAGGTTAAAGTCCAACAGGATTTGATAGATAATACTTATTTTGAAAATGTCTTTCAGTATAAAAATAATGAGCAGTAGTTGTCAAATCTACTTAAGTGATTGCAATCTATTTAGTAATAGTCTGATTTTCATCCCCTTGTACCGAATTGTTATACATTTTATGCTGCGCATAGATTCAATCATTTTAATTTTGGCCATTACAAGAAGTGGGTTATTGATGTAGACAAATGCTCATGTATGTTTGTTATTACCAAAGAAAAAAAAAGTCAGTTAGTCACTCAATAGTGTCTGACAGTGAAGTCTAGAAATTAAACGGGTTTCCTTGCATAATTTGAATACTAGGACACTGCTAACGTTTGAATTTCACAGATAGGACATACATGACATATTCATAATTCCTGTAAAGTTCTACAGAAATTTGATGTTCGGTTCCAATGGGACATACATGTAGTACCTTTAATGTAAGCACCATCAAAGCAATATGTTAAAGTTGCTCAAGTGTGGGTTCATTGTATATAAAGAGGGCAGCACACAAACTTACGCACGGGAGCGTAATACCCATTTGCTGAGTGGTATGTAGTGATCGCAAAGTTGCCTACTTAACGAACGACTTAACCCACGCATGAACATCTTTTAATGTGATTGCAATAATTCTTCAATTTTTTTTCCAGCTAAGTACCATTCAACAAAATGTAACAAGCTGTAAACATCACTAATTAACAATGTGTAAAGAAGTTCTGTGCATCAATTCACATGTTTTGGCACGAGCATGAAGATTATATACTCTAGGCCTTTATATCTTCTAATTAAATATGATTATCTTTTTATGGCCAGTTTCATTTGGATGATTGGTTCCATATTGTTATTTTGCCTTTAAATATTAAAGAAAGGAGAGACATGATGAGAGAGAGAGAGAGAGAGAGAGAGAGAAAGAGACAGACAGACAGACAAATACATGTGTAACAAAGGGGGGGGGGGGAGATGGAGGCAAACTTTGTTCATTATTTGATTTAGACAGAAAAAAGTACTTATGACTCATTTTGTTTTTGCATTAATGAAGTAGCGTCAGGCCCTGAATTTATACCCCGTCGTTTGTGTTGGGATACATTGCAACATTTAGCGAGAAGATGAACAAATGACATGAGAATAGATACAAACAAATATATAAAATGCAACAGATAAGGATGTATTGTCACCAGAGACTCATTAATGGGTCCCTTTTTACACGGTATCTTTTATTATTTCTTGCCCAAATTCTTTGAAAGTGGCACAGTAGCCTACATATAGCATTGACATTGAATTACTAGTCCCCGATGAACCCTACAAATTTGCTCCAATCAAGAGAATGAGCTATTATAATGAATTGGATTAAATTTGTAATCCATATTTATTTTAATGATGTACAGGTGTCAGGCCAGCTGTGCATTCTTATCATCACTAGTAGCATTAATTCTTCAGAAGGACTGCAACTCGTCATCGTCCGAGGATCTTTCCCTGGAGAAGATCATCACCGTGGCAACGGAGATTGGAAGAAAACATCTAATCCATGATGAACACCAACAGATGTTCAAGAAATACTGCTCTGTATCAAGTATTGACAGGTATTATGTATGTTTTCAAACAATCTGCTTTGTATCAAGTTTTGAAAGATATCATATGCATATAAATGTGATGAATAAATTCTGCTTTGTATCATATCAAACTTATCGAAAGTATATGATATATATAAATGAAGTGATATATATTTTCGTTAAAATGCTTGAACATGTATGATGAGGTTTACTTTGACTGTCTCACGTGGTAATGTATCATTTGAAGTATTTTCAAGTATGAAATCTTACCTTGCTTTTGCATTAATGAAGTAGTGTTCAGGCCCTGAATTTATACCCTGTCTTTTGTGTTTTTATACATTGTGACATTTAGTGTGAAGATAAACAAACTACATGAGAATAGATATGTTTTCAAATATGAAATCTTACCTTTTTATACCATATATCATCTGCTGAGAGATAGAAGGGCTATATTTGTAATTTGGTTTTGTAGTATGTGGGGAAATGTTGCTTGTCAATTATTTTCTTTTTGCACAATTATATTAATAAATCTTAAATTATTTTAATTACTTAGTAATTTCTAAGGCTCTTCATACAATTATTGTCACTCATATGTACTGCTCCTACTCTTTAAACATCTTTAAGCACATATTCTTCTAAAGTTGAATAGTTGATGTATTTTGAAAATGTGTCAAACCTCAAGACACGAATCCACACAGGAATGTCTTCTTTGACAAGTACATGTGCGTGCATGCTCCAATAGAGTTTTAGAGCATAATATTTTTCATAGATTTTTGAAAGATTTTATTTTATCAGATCTATATGAAATCCTCTTTGCAATTTTAGAAATGTCTATTTACAAGCGACCAGGGAAGCGTTTCTCAAAACTGTCATAAGTACAAGTTTGTCAACGACCCATTGTAATGCGTGCATTAGATTTAATACGTATTCGAACTGGATGTCTGTGAACTTGTTCTTATGACGGTTTTGTGAAACATGCCCTGAATCATAGAATTTTACTTGGGCAAAACAATTTTTTCTCCTTTCCATAAAATACGTACATACATATTATTAATAGCGGTTAAGTGCATGATAAAACATTCAAAACGTGGATGGAATTTTATGATTTGTCTTTACATAAGGTATTTAGAACGCCTCATTATAAAGAACCCTCAGTGATGCAACAACACTTAAGTATTTTGTTTGATGATATTAATTTGAAATATTTACAGTTTGACTTCACTTGATGTCAACAAACCCAGTCACACATTCAGACCAGTGGCCACTTGTTTAGCAGCTCTCAGGATGTCTAGCACTTCAAACTTCAGGTCTGTCAAAAACAACACCATTTATTTGTCTGTCATTTTGATAATTGCAAAATAAAGTAGTTAAAGGCATTTTGAATGGCAATTTACATCAATCACAAGTAGTTTGTTAATTCTACATGTAAATATTGTCATTGTATTTTGTTAATTGTTCAAGGTGATTATCTTCAGAATTTTATGCTTTGTTTTTTTACTAATATGAAAAGTGAATGAATGGAATACATTTTAGCATTTCATAGAATCATAAAACCACCTGTTACCTCAACTCTGTGATATAATATTAAAACAAGTAATCTCTAATCACTCCATATATTTCTTCATGATGTGAGCATTACAAAATCCAATTATTATTTTCAGATGCTTAAATGTTTTGAAATAATGATAAAATGATTAGAATAAGTTGTGCAATTGGTCCTTGCAAACAAGTATAAAAATTGTTTCTAGTTGTGTTTCATTACTTTCCCTGTTAGATTGAAAGTTTAAGGATTGTATGATAAGGTTAATGTGATAATGATTACCAATTTTGTTGATAATAATTAAAATAATGAGTGAGAGATATTTATATTGCTATCCTCTCCTAGAGGGTCGCTGCTTTCAAGTACAATTCAACGTTCCTTGTCTGATACTGTAAATGTAATAGTTTGAAATTTGAATGCATTTTAACGGGAAGGGGGGGGGGGGGGTAAGGAATCATAATCTTTGTCCAGATGAGTCATGTATCTTTTCCCTTTTCACCTAAATATTTTCTGAAGTTATATTGTATTTGAAGTTGTACTGTATCATTTCATTTTCTAAACATGTAGGGACTTTTTTTTATCGCACTCAATGCTAATTTTGTCCATAAAATGTCCATTCTACTGTCACTAATTTTTTTTTTGTGCAATTGCTTTTCAACAGGTCATTGATAACACAGATTACGATGCAAGGAGGTGATAGCACCCATAATGCATCAGTGGCTGGCGCTGTTTTAGGCTGTTGGTTCGGCTTCAAGAATCTACCGCCCTCTTGGGTCCGTTGCTTCAAGAAGAGTCACACAGCGTGGCTAGACGTGAAGATCAACGCTCTTCTAGACATGATGGGGCTTCCTTGAATTGGTCTGATGTTGCCAGGATACAGGTTAGGTCATCCAGGTCAAAGGTAGCCTTTAAACAAGGCCACTTGTCTGATAGACGCCGAGCGACTAAAACGAGACTAATCGCGAAAACCCAAGTGAACGCGAGAGCGAGGAGCCCATCCTAGTGGCCTTTATCAATCTGATTTGGATTTCTTATGTTAACCCTTGTTTCCGACTAGAATTCGCTCCAGAAAATGGAGCGTTCAATCAGCGAACGTATCCTCGCACGACGTCAGCATAGTAGTATCCATCACACACACACACACACACGCACACACACACACACACACAGTAAACTCTACGTAGTGCGAACATGGACCTACATGCTATGAACTATTACGTACGTGCTAAGACCACTGACCTCTACATGGAACGAATCACGAACGAAGCCAACTGGGAGATCGCCGTTCTGATTGGTCAATAAATCCAAAGTAGGCGTATTGGCATGTTAATATGTATCTATGAATAATGCATGCGCAGCAGTGAAACCCACTTTCCAAAAGGCCTCGTGACGTTCCGTCACTCGGTCGCGCGTTCACTCCGGGTATCTAGACTCATCTCAGCCGCTTAGAGTCACGAGGCCTTGTTAAAAGGCTAGGTCAAAGGTGATTGCAAGGGTTCACAGGGGTCATACATATAAATGTAGAAGTCAATTAAGTATACCATAATGACACTATTTACAGGGTATAAATGTATTTTTGATAGATGTATCAATCTTTCCTTTATGACACAACATAAATCAAACAATCAATTTATTTTATTTTTTGGGTTACCAGGTATATCTTCAAATGACATTGTTTTATAAGAGCACTAAGGGTGCTCTTTATATGTAACAAGTTTTTGGTAAACTGACAATTTTCTTATGGCCTATGAGAATTGGATTCCTTCGCTCTATGATTTGCTGATAATCAAAACAATGCTCACTCGATGCTGTAGAAGATCACTTTGGCTCACAGCAGACAAAATATGCTCTATACACTAGATTATTTACCTTACAACCAGCTACATGTACACATTATATATATACTATATATATACATGTACCTCATCTTTACTCATGTTTGTTAAAATACAATAATTTCTTTTATAGGGAAGAGACATCTAGTTTGTTGTACTTAAATGTCCACACATACCATTTAATGAAAGGTAGTGTATAATGTGTATTACTTTGTTTGGCAACTACAGTTGTGCTGACATTTATGATGCTCATCATTAAGCATCACTAGCCTAAAATATCAGATCAGAACAACTTCTGAAAAAATTGTTTTAGAACACATGATGTTCATTTCAACTTGACTAGAATGTAATACTAGAATTAAGAGATTCAATTTTGCTTAATGATAGGTATCCTTGCCGATTGTATTGAATGTGATTAATACTTGCCAATATGAAGAAAAAAAGCTGTATAAAAATGCCCAGTATAATAAATATTATTTCTTTTTCTTTGGATATTTCAGAAATAAATGTAGATTCATAATTAGATAAATACATTAATATATTTCTTGTGTTGTGAAAGAATTATCAAAACTTCTTTAGATTTTCCATCATAATTTATTTTTATTTTGTTACTGTCAAACAAGTTGAAGAAATAAAGCATGTTTGGAATGTAATAACTAATTTTCCATTTATATCTTGCCATTACTCATGGTTTTTTCTTCTGGTTCATGAACTTGCCAGCACTACCGGGTATCAATAAACTATCTCATGAAATACACCATTTATCAAGATCAAATTTTGTATAAGCCCATAGATTAATCTATCTTTTTATTCACATCTATGATTAAATGTGTAGAGTGCATTAATATGTGGGGGAATGGTTTTTGATTGATGCAAGAAATTGAAATACATGTACATGTTGTTATTGCTTCATAGCTAGAGAGGTGTTATAAACTGACAGTATATTTGAGGCCTAAAAAGGACAATGAACACATCAGGCATATTTCATGAATTTATTTCTCATAGTATGGGCATGTGTTGTGATTGGGAAATCACTCGTTTAATTGTTCTTGGAATAAGTATTATCAGGTCCCACAAAAAAGGAATGTCAGATATCATGATGGGTTTTGCTATCAGACTTAAATGTTGTTTCTACCACCTCCTGACCAAGTTTGAGTGTTTAGGGAAAAATGTATTCATCAGAGAATTTGTCATATCTGCTTTTTTTGTGTTGCTTAAATTCATTCCCACCGATACCCTAAGGCAGATCTGATTTTGAACACTTTCTAACACTTCTGTACATTTAACAATGGTTATTGTAGTTTATAATAGAGTATATGGTTCTATGTTAGGTGCGCAAAGCTATATATTCTTACCTCACATTCTAATGTGGCACTAGTTATTTAATATTCTTTTGATTTTAGTTTTCATTTCTTCTTCTTGCTGTTTTAATAATGTTATATTTTTGTACATGATTATATTGATATACCTCATTTTAGTTTATTGAATATCTTCGCTCTGAATCATACCTTTTTCAAGCTTGAATACTACGAATCACCCAAAATGTCCATATTATCTTTATTTTATATGGTTATAGAAGTGTATGTGTAAAACAAATTTCCCAATATAGTAGAGTGGGAAGAGATGATAATGAAAGGACCATGAATATGAAAAGATAGGCCATTTCAAAGATTTTGACTGCATTCGGTAGTATCTCTCACTGTATCAGGTGCTAAATTATGTTACTAATTATTGTTTTCTGCGTTTGTCTAATCTATTATTACTTAATTTATCAGATATTAATTATATTTTTTAAATCTGTTGTTGATAAGTTTGTATGAACGTTAGAAGAATGTTTCTTTCTATTGAATTTGATAGGTGTGTCATGTAAACTAAGCTATAATAAACGAAGCTAGCTAGAGCTGGTTAAAATCCATGAAATCAGTGCATTTTAATTTCATCGCTGATGAACATAGCTCTCTAAAACAAACGCATTACTGTTTGCTTGCAAATGACTGCATTACGCATTTAGAACTTCTATTATCATATAAATATCTATATTGATCATACAATTTGATTGTGCAATATCTAAGTCTATTTTACTGAAGTAGGCATTTTGTAAATTTCTTAAATTATTGATTAACATTTAATTATAATGTTTCTATCATTACAAATGTAAGTGGCAGAGTCAATCAATGTATTGTAAAGGAAAATTGAGCATGCTTTTCCCTGTTTAAATGAATACTGGTAAGTTTTCTGTTGACAACTCGTAATTTCAAGACTTACGTGTGTGCATATTCCTTAATCTGGAAAGATATAACTAGGCTAAGCATTCATGTACATGACCATTGTTAGTAAAATGTTCATGTTATTACATGAACCAATGCCTTGTACATTAAACACCCATGCACAGCTTCCTGTAGTCATTTGCTAAAAATATGGTGCTTCCAAGTACTATGAAATATGAAATTTATGCATTGCCAAAGGCTCTAATTTTATTTTTCAAGCGGCTTTCAATTAATGTTTTTCAGATTTATATTTTGTTTTGTAAGGAGATGGAAATATATGAATCATTAAAAATATTCTAACTATGTCTTTTTCTGTGTGGTTTTCCTGGATTCTTAACAATTAATACACAGTGGTGGCACAGGAGAGGGGGTTCATGTGACAATGTCTCTTCTTTTAACAACTACTGAGGTTTAATAACATTTGTGGGGGGACTTGTCAACAAATTTGGAGTAGAAACGTAATTCCAGAATTGGAAGATTTTTTCTGTTTTTGCTTCTCATGGATTTTTGGGCTAGCCCCTCCTCCCCCTCCCCTGGATAAAACATCCTAGATCTGCCCCTGAAACATAAATGTTGTATTTGAGATCCAAGAATGTGTGAATAGTAGATAATTGGACAGGTTGTTATCATGGTATCTACGCAATGATACGTTGACAGATAAACATGCAAAAATATAAACATACATATAAAATTTGCTTTTTGTTAATTGTATTATTAATTATTAATGGCCAATAAATGCTGCAACGGGGCACACTTTTGTATGAACTTAAGGCTTTTGGAAAAGGTTGTTGTCGGGGGCACCGTGCCCCTCCCCTGGATACGCCACTGTTTAAAACAAGAAATAAGAGGAAAATACAAAGATTGTAGGAAGTTGAGACCCCTCCATGCAGTCAGGGGAAAAAACGATGGTCATTATGTAGTCCGTAGTTACGTCATGCTAATCGGACGGCGGGCTATCGTATCCACCTGGCTTTTTCTCAGACTGGAAATCTTGAAATACCATGCAAAATCGGTGAAATCAATCACTTAAAATTTACACTTTTTTGTCATTGCCTTATTTGTTCATTATTCTAGACAATTGGTTTTGCGGTACTTTCAAGCTTACAAACCCCAAGTTCATCGGATAACGAAAACCCCGCCATCAACAAATTGACTAGCGAAAATTCCCGAATCATAAAACAATCTTCTGTATACCGAAACATTTCCAAATAATTAGTTTACGAATGAACATCGTAAACCACTCTCCTTCAAATGAAGTGATTAAAATGGCCATTGATCAATTTCTCAGTCATTCTGACCTTTGCATTGTTTCGATACAAATGATAGTGAGAAAGTTCGATATTATTAAATCAAGGATGGAATATAAAAAAATGGCAAAATCTACCTCAATTGATTAATGAAGGTTGGTAATTAAATTGATTGATTTGGCTGGGTCTCTAACCCAGGAATCCAATTTTATTATTCCATTTAATAGACAACAATGAATAAACAATTCCAAATTGACACATTAATGAATAACTTATCTCTGTAACTTTCAACCTCACGAAAGATATACCCCCATGCACAAAACGTGGGAAAAGGATATAATGACACGTCATTATATAAACAATGTACATCCACCAGCATACTTTAAAATCACATTCTATGATATTCTGTCTTGAGTTTAGGTTCAATGCTTTTAAGGAGAGAGACTGCTGGAGGTATGGAGACAAATTGCGTCTATTTCGTCAACTTTGCGTCCCTAAGACAAACGAAGCAGGAGAAGAAACGCATCTCGAATGGTTTACAGGACGTGACAAGAAACAGCGATACGTTTTAACCTTCTGAACTTGGTCGTGTCTTGACCCAAGGCTCGGCATATTAGATGCATTAAAGAGCGCGTCTCTGAAATCCAAAGATTGCAGAGACAGAGAGAGAGAGAGAGAGAAAGAGGTGTGATACAAATGGCCTTATTATTGTTTTCATGTTCTGTTATTTTTTGGTAAATTAAAAACACGTAGTTTTTAACATTCCAAACTCTTGTTTTGGAATTACATGACTGACCTTTCCGAGATTACATACTAATTTGTTATTGTTTAAACAGTAGCTGTTCTTGTTATCGTTGTTGTTAAGTGAGTTTTAAGAGCACTTAACATCTCGTTTTGTATAAGATACAAAATAACGTTATGTGAGTCAGGCGCGGATCCAGGGGGGGGCCGAGCGGGCCTTGCCCACCCCCCCCCCCCCCCCCCCCCCCCCCGCAAAAAAAAAAAAAAAAAAAAAAAAGAGAGAGAGAAGAAAGGAAAAGAAGGGAAGGGAAAGAGGAGAGAAGGGAAAGAAGAAGAAGGAAGAAAAAAAGAAAAGGGGGAAGAAGGAGATCGGGGGCCGAAAGCAGGCGCGGATCCAGGGGGGGGGGGCCGAGCGAGCCTTGGCCCCCCCCCCCTCCCCCGCAAAAAAAAGGAGACAGAGAGAGGGAAAAGAAGGGAAAGGGAAAGAGGAGAGAAAGGGGAAAAAAAGAAGACGAAGAAGAAAGGAAAAGAGGGATGAAGGAGATCGGGGAGGTGGGGCAAAAGAACTTGCCTCCCAGGCTGTTGCCTCCCCCCAATCAAAAAAATAAAAATAGAAGGAAGGAAAGGGAAAGATAAAAGAAGAAGAGGAGATAAAGGAAAGGAAAAAAGAGGAAGAAGAAAACAAAAGAAGGGGGGATATCAGTTGCAATTTTCCCGCCAACAGATTGTGGATCGGGGGGGGGGGGGACAAAAAGGCCTTTGCCTTAAAAGAGGAGAGCTAAAAGGGAACAAAAAAGAGGAAGAAGAAAGAAAAAGTAGAAAAGAAAGGGAGATCAGTTGCGGTTAATCCCGCCAACAATGTGTGGAGCGGGGTGGGGCCAAAATGACCTTGCTCTCCTCCAGCAAACATAAAAGAGAAAGAAGGAAGGGAAGGGAAAGGGAAAGAGGAGAGAAAGGGAAAGAAAAAGAAAGAGAATGAAGAAAGGTAAGGGATATCAGTTGCAATTTTCCCGCCAACAAGGTGTAGATCGGGGGGGGGGGGGGGGTGGGCACTGGCGTACTGATAGGGGAGGGGGGGGGGGGGGCTTTGAAATAAAATTCAAATGTGGTTTATTTCTAATTCCATAACGGTGATTTACAAATAATGCTGAAATGACATAATTTTAAGTATATTATACTTTTTTATGCGTTTGTTGGAAAATGACAAATTCCTAAATTTACAGCCAGGCAAGGAAATGCTTCTTGAGATGCCTACATGTCAGGGCTCGCGGAACGGTGGGGATCGGGATACTCGAAGGCGTTTAGACACATACACTGTAAAAAATAATAGTCGAAATAACTCAATAAAATTGAGGAAAAGAATTGCCTTATTTTTATTAAATAAATATTACCTACAGCATCTTAAGTAGAATTTACTTATTTTGCTGAATAAATTTTTACTCAGTTAAATCGAGTTACATTAACGTAAATAATTTAAGTATTGTAATCATTTTAGATAATTAAAAAAAAAGCTATGATAGGATTACATATTGCACGATTTGGTACCCATCTAATCTAACAAATAACATCCACTAATCATTCACTACTTCTATTTAAGATTTAACCGTATATATATATATATCTACCACCATCACAAACTATTACTTACGCTTCAATTCGACACATATTGAAAGGCTCCAAATTTTATATATACTTGATCGTAGCATCTTAAAAGGAAAATTGGTTGACAATTTCCTGAAATATCAAGTTTTGATTTGTTTTGAACTGGGTAACAATTACAAATTGTGTTGTCTTTGCTTAGCCATGTTAAATGAATTAGTAAATGTTTTAAAGTCCTTAAATTTTCATTCAACCACAAAAAAGAATTGTTTTATTTAAAAAAGAGTTTATTTTGGTCTTAATGAATATTCATAGATTATGTAAATATTTCTATTACGCACTGCATCGGTCCTAACTTTAAAAAGATAAGAATAATCAACATAAATTGTTTGAGTAATACGTATAATTTCTGATTTTGAGTTAAAATTACTAAATTAATACAAGCTGAAATTACTTAAAGTTCTTATGTATTTGATTTTACTTAAATATTCCACGTATGTTCTCCTAAATTGAAAGTTTGAGTTAGCAAGACTTAAATTTAGCGCGTAAGTGGCAAAACTAATGTTTAAAAGTAAATTCTACATGGAAAAAATACGTAAAAATTACCAATGAACAAATTATTTTTTACAGTGTAGGAGCTCTATACAAACGTGACTATTATCTTTAAACTTAAAATCCATTTTACATAACCCAAGAAAATGACAGACAAAATCCATTAAACTATAACTCCAAAGCCTGTGCCTAAATTAAAAACTTTAAAAACACCCACTAGTAGATAGAAACGCACTCTCTTGAATGCTATCATTATTTTTGTAATTAGATTATCCAAAAACTCTGTGGAAACAATATTTCCCCATACGATGAGGTAGAGTAATTGAGTGCCTAAAACCCTTGGGCTTCCGGGGGGTCTGACCCCTGAACCCCACGCCAATTAGTAACCTGCCAGTGTCACAATTAGGTATCAAAATAATGCTTATCTGACCGTAATTAAATGTCTAAAAACCCCTGAACTTCGGGGGCTCTGCCCCTGGACCCCGCCGAGGGCCCTAAGGCGGACCCCTGAGTGCTAATCTGACCGTAAATTATTGCCTTAAACCCCTGAGCTTCCGGGTCGGACAAGGTATCAACATATGTTCATCTGACCGCAGGCGCGTAGCCAGGGGGGCGGTGGGGTGGTCCCCCAAAAAATGCCGGCCAAAAAAAGAGAGGAGTGAAAAGGAAAAGGGAGTAGACAAAGAACATTTTGAAATTCAGACAAGGATTAAGAGTCAAAAACGTTACAACGATTCGTCTTCTTTCTCTAATAATTTAATGAAACGTAAAAGCTTCCGCGTAAGGGGGGGGGGGGACATAATTCAGACGAGGATTATTTTTGGGAACGGTACAACGAATCGTCTCCTTTCTCTAATAATTTATTGAAATGTCAAAGCTTCCGCGCTTCGCGAAGGAGGGGAGGGGGAAACTCGTCCCTCCCTGCACCCCCCCCCCCCCCCGCCAATTACATCACTGTTGGTTTCTGTGGCAAAGAAAAGTTCTATCTATATGTAAATGAGACAAAATGTGAAGGTATAGAAAATCCACATTTTTAATCACGAGTTAAATTATATGTTGATATGTGTATGTGTTTTTACGCGTAGATCATAATCAAAATATTATACACGGTTCAGCATTTGCTCAAAAAGCTATATAGACCAAACGTACCATAACTCGACTGTCTCCAATAACATTGATAGCGGCTTCGGAGAGGATCTCCTAGTAAACCTATACACGACTTTTTGTTAGCAATGGAATCCAATGACCGGGGTAATATGTAAGGCGTTTAGACACATAGGAGCTCTATACAAACGTGACTATTA